>JAKJJM010211118.1:0-14282 GCA_021901965.1 Pipa carvalhoi
ATGTATGTATAATTTTATTTATAAAGCACCACAAATTTACGCAGCGCTGTACAATTCAGCAATACAATTATAATACAGACATGGGAAAAGTACATTACACAATAAAAGTATATAATATATCGCAAGGATACATCACTTTAAGTGCCGGGTTGTGGTTGAAACAAGAGGTTGGAGGTTCCTGCCCCGTAGAGCTTACAATCTAAATTGTAACTGTAGTAATTATCAGATGATGCTATTTAAACATTATGTAAGGGTGTATGTGTCATTTTTTTTCAGGGAACTCAGGGTCTTCCAGGGCAACCTGGAATTCGTGGGAAACCAGGCCCAACGGTAAGTTTTCTGAATAATGACTGCTACAAATGTCCTTACATTACCTTTTTCTTAATATGCTCCACATTGTTAAATTGCGAAATTTCTCCAGTAGACAGATTTTTTTTTTTTTGTTTCTTGAAAAAATGTTAAATAAAAACCTCTGTGTTTTGTATAAGTTTCCAGAAACTCATCATGAGAACAAACAATGCAAATCTGAGTTTTTGGTTTTATAAGGGATGCATATGATGCTTTTTTTTTTTTCTTGCAAAGGAAAAGGCACAAAAGATACATGAAAATGCTGTCTATTTTTTAAATGTTGCTTTACTTATTCACGTATGCAAATCTATATATGCTCATTCAAATATTTCAGAACGTTATTTAGTGCTAAAATAACATGTTTGTAATCACTGAAATGTGAGTTGCTGTACTTTTCCTTTGGTGAGTTAAGTAAAATAGTATCATGTACAGATACATGGGAATTCAATGACGGGCAATCTTTCTAGGGGTCTATTAAGCCATATCAACCAATCAGAAGTTAGCATTTACTGGTGTAGGAAAACAGGATTTTTGAAAGACAGATTCTGATTGGTAGCTGTTGGTTACTAGACTTCTGTAAAAGATTGCCCAGTTGTTGAATAACCCCCATAGTATCCCTTATTAGCCAAATTATCATGAAAAAACTGGGTTAAATGGGTTACAAACCTCCATTGGGCTAATATACCATGATAAATTGTGGAAATCTACCCTCATTCAGAAAGTAACAGAGAAGCATGCAGTAGCAGTAAAGTGATCCAGCATCCATCACTGAAGGATACTTTCTGATTTTAAATAAGAGATCTCAGCCTCGGGTACTTTACAGGGGCATACATATAGGCATAGGAGGCAACTGCTACCAGGCTCAGAGATGGCCTCCAAACGGCTGAAAACAGGTAATTTACTGAATATTAAATGTGGTGTGGGCCCCAGTGCAGATTCTGTTGTACCAGTATGGGCCTCATATCATTGCCAACACAAATGAGAAGGAGAAGGCTGAAATGCTATATAACTAATTGAAAAAAACACATAATGGCAGTTGTTTGTGGGGGGTTTTGTGCTGTTTATGCATGCATATTTTATACTAGGGGTCTCAAACACGTAGCCCCTAAGGCTGTCATCTGCAGCAAACAGGGCACTTGAGCTCCAGAGGTATCCTTGATATAGCAGATAGGCTGAGGGAGGAACATACCTTATGCATACATAGCTTGTGCATGGGCAGGTAAGGGGGCAGAGCATATTGAACTCACAAGGAATGCGGCCAGTCAACTTCAGATTACCCAACCGAGTCTGAAACCTTATACAGTGCCAGATTTACACTTATAAACGCAAAATGCTTGGCACGACTTAGGCCACACCCATTAACTGACTGTGCTGCTTTGTGCAAAAAAATCACAGACTAAATTATACAGCGAAGTAAAGCGCTTTATCTGTTCGACTAATAATTTCGTGCAAACTGAAGTCACAAATGTCAGGTTCAACATTTTAATATTTACAGTATTAAAAGAGAGAGACGCCAATAGGCACAGCCCTCTCATGCCCACTGGGAAATCCAGTACTGATTTGTAATCAGTCAGTCAAATGTTCATTTAAAATATATCATTATTGTTACTAAAGGTTAGACAGAGGTGGTTATACATCTGAATGAAATTTTCCTGTGTGAGAAGTAGTTCACTGTTTACAATCAGCAACTTAAGTGGGCAAATTCTAAAACTTTCTTTACATGTTTTATTTTTTTTTTTTATTCTTCTAGGGCAAACTGGGCGATAAAGGCTTTGCTGGACTCTCTGGCCCCCCGGGCCCCGAGGTATATATATTCAAACCTTGGATATCTTGATCAAATTTAGGCATTTGAAGGCGAAGGAACATATAGGATTATTTTAAGCATTTTTTCATTGTATCCTACTTCTTTATTGTCTCCAAACTACCTACCTGCTTTACACTACTCTCTGGAATATGCCATGCTGGTGTGGTTTAAAATTCCAGGAGATCCCACTGAGGCCTGGGCCCAGTTTGAGATTCCCCTGTGTCTTGATGGGCCAGTCCTGCACTGTTGATAAAGATGCTCATCATTATATTCTTGCTTTCATATTCAGAAATCCAGTAACTTCAATTGCTAGCAAATATACACCTCCACTTTAGAGGACACCTACACGCAAGTTTAGAAGATACAAATATTGAGCAAACCAGCCTAGAAATTGCTATAAGACTTTGCAGTTCAAGGGATTTGATGGTGTGAATCATATCTCCAAATATTCCCGATCCTAGAATTGTAAAAAAAAACAAAAAAACAATGTACTAATTTTATTTGGGATACCACACCCTATTTTAGCCAAACTCCTCCCATATCCCATCAGGACTAGATTTAATTTAATTTACAAAGTACTACATAATGAGTTTGATGATGACCTTAAATTCTCCATTGAAAGGATGATACAGCAGACAGCAAAGCCAAACAAAGAAAATTAGACTGCTTTTAACATTTTCCTTCCAGTCAATGAGAATGGCTCCATTACTGATGGCAGCTATTACTGCATCACTTGAATTTTTCAGCTATGCAGTTTGTATAGATACAGTTTGGCTCAAACTGTCCATTGTGACGAACACTAGTGTATAGATGGTGAGCAAAATTTGACCCTGCTTTACACCCAGGGCTGTTCCTAGGTTGGGGGGCACTCAGGGCGGGGTGGAAATTTTTAGCCCCCCTGGTGGCGCCCGCCCCGGCTGTCCGTCTGGCCGGCGCCACGGGCTTGGGAACGGCCATGTTTACACCATGCTACCACCAGCATCAATAGCTGAAGCTGAACAGTTTTAATTAGATCACTCTCTAGGATGAAATATACTGCTCTATGCTGATATATGTCTAAGAAGCCAAGTGGAAGAGGCCAATGAAAAGTGCATACATGTATATAGCCCAAACACTTGCGCCACCTGCTGTAGGAAGACCACAGCAGCAGGCAGCATCTGACAAGATTGGTAACTGTTACATTTTACCTGTTTACCAAAGAGCCATTATATATATGTATAAGAAGAGTCCATGCATATATTTTTGGATTTTTACAAAATCTGTAATTTGCAGCAGTATCCTATGCAGTAATGTGCTCAATCTGGTTAGATGGTTATACTTTATTCCTTTACTGATGTTTGAGAGATTTCATTAATGGAAACCCCCTTTTTTTATATTTTATGGAACTGTTAGAGATCACTGAGGAGTTCCAAGACAATATAAAATCATAAGGTCAAAAGTTAGGTTGCATGGGGTATGGTACTAGGAAGTTACGCTATATGTCCATATAGATTCTATAAAAAGGTGTTCATTATACTTCAAAATACACAAGATTTAACTGTACTAAGCCCACCCAATAAATCATCTACTGTACAACCCAGTAGCCCACTCAGTTTTAACCTGTATGCACTTCACATTAACTCACCTACTTAGCTATGATATGTATTATCCACTGGCCCAGCCAACTTGTACAGTAGAGTAGCTGAGCCCATCTGTAGCTTGCTTGTCAAGTGCGCGGCATAGTAACCCACCCGATGAGGATGTAGACCTTCAAAACCATATGGTTTGTCAGATCCTCTAACTGTGAACATGTCCACCTGTCAACATCACTCAGCAGAAGTCTCCTCTGTTAAAAAAAACAAAAAACAGCAGAATTGCACAGAACACCCCAATACAGTAATCTTTTCTTAGCATGCATTATATTCTAAAAAGTCTATATATGTAAAATCCTGTGGAGATATGCGTACAGCTATCCCAAGAACATAAGGAGCTAAAATAATAATTATTGCCCAATGGGAATTACTACGCAAAATACATTAGTGTGGATGTATGACAGGCAGTTCAGTGGCATGTATCATCTTATGTTCATATTTCTATGAAGTCTTTGAATTAATTACCATTTCATTCTGTGCATGTATGGAATGACTGCCATTGGCTCAAAAAGCCTTTCTTTTACAGTCTTATCAGATGTCTGTGTAATATTCCAGCAATCCTTTATACAATAGTTGACATTTAGGTCTTCATTTTCTCCTTCTTTCTATCTCTCACCCTCTAATTTTTGCTTCTTTCATCTCTGTTATCGTCCGTGTGTTGATGAATGACCTCTAGGTTTGGCAGAAGCCCCCTTTTTCAGTTTCTGAATGAATGGTGCCTTGCTGGTAGGAAAACTTACATGAAACGATCTCCGTATACTATCTCCCAGGTGACACATTTCAATGGACTCAACACATAAGCCAGTGTTATATAGGTTTCAATAAGATTTTTACCCATGCTACATAAGGATTTGTCTTGTCCTACTGGCGCATTGCCAAAATATCTACCCACTGAATGCTGTAATAGTATATGTGGTCTATTTTGTACCTGTTATTTTGTGTACATAGTGAGTGTGTTAACTGTAGACCAGGCAGTTGCACCATAATTGCACGCCATATTGTTCTTACCCAAGATGCAGCAGTTGTTTCGACACCTCAAATTGACCTTCTGCTGAGCAGCTTTCACAATACTCAAACTAGAATGAACCATTTCATGTTTTGCAGTAGAATCTCTCTGCAATCAGCCTCACGCCACTTGGGATTATAATATATTTATAAAGTACCAACATATTGCAGAAAGCTGCACATTTCCCGTGCCAATTTATGGATCACTAGATGATTAAAAACTTTCTAGAGAGCTGTATAAATGACTGTTGTTTCTTATTACAGTTTGTAGGACAGCGTAACCTTAATTATTGTAGTATGTTTTCTCTTTTAGGACATGGCAGTTTTGTTCTCTGATTTACAGTGATCGCAAGTTTTTTAAAAAGAACCTAACACTATTCACTGTGTTCATTATCTAAGCGAACAGTCTGTGATCAGGGGCTTCTAACATGATTTCTTAAACTCTGGTTAACAAAATCAGTGAAGACTTACACCGCTGTTATACATAGAAAGTTAATCCAGTCCAAAATTGCTTGTGTTTATGAGGAAACAGATACAAATGATGTGATCTCATAATAGAATGAGCAATGAAAATCATCCTTTCTTCCCTGTCATAGAGTTTTATGATGTGATTCAGCTCTAAATAAAGAGCTGCATGTCTCCAGAACAACCTACCCTTGATGCCAAATTTACAGTAAAGTTTATATAAGTTCACTCATACTGATTGGCAGAGTCTGTGTTGGTTTGTTTTGACCTGTTTCAGAACGGTCACTTGTTGACAGATTAAGCCTATCAGTAATATCCTTCATTCGCTGAAGTTGGAAAGCATAGCTCATAAATAATCATTCTACGAAACTCATGCTTCTATTTTGCTTTCATAATTTTAGGGGTTTCCAGGGGACATTGGGCCTCCGGGAGAAAATGGACCAGAAGGTATCAAGGTGAGATGACCCAAACTACTTTACCAGTCCCTAACTCCTGGCCAATTAAAAAATAAAATCACATTGAGATTTGTGTATAGATTGCCCTGGCATAGTCAGCTCTTCTGCTGTTTGTATTGAGGTTCCTCCAAAACTTTCTCTTCCGTGAAATTGAGTTTGGATGTCATCCCATGGCAAACTTACATTGGCACCTCAGCCCCTTCACTTGCTGTCTGAAGGGATCCAAAGGTATTTTTCTCATGTTTTAATGAGACCCTCTTTATTTTTACAGGGAAAGCCAGGTGCCAGAGGTTTCCCAGGACCCAGAGGACAGCCAGGGCTGGAGGTGAGTGCTCTGCTATACTAGAAACATCCCTTGGATAGACGTCGCTGGTAGATAACTAGTTTAAAGGGATTGGCTCAGCAATTAGCATGTTGTACACCAACAAGCTAGAATGAAGCCAGTAGAGATACAATAGGCTCGGGCCTTTTCTAAGATGCTGTAGAGTCTTCAGTAATGTGAATTGGCTAAAGGCTTTCAGACATAATCAAGAGTCATTTTACAATAACTTTTATTAACAGATATTAGTTGCTTGTAGTGGATAGTATATTATGCCAAACTTCTGTTCAATTTGTTACTTTCATTTCTTTTATTTATCACATTGCAACTATATGCAATCCACTTTATAAGGCCTAATAGTACATTGGAGTTCTAGAGCTTGCAGCTCAATGTCCCAACACTGTAGTAAGTCTCATTAGATGAAGTAGCCTATGTGGGTTATCCTATAGGAAACTATGGATACTATTTTTCCAGCTCCGCTACAAAGTAGTTAATTTGGCCCTGGCTTTTCTAGACCTAAAACACGGCCTATGCAAAGATCCCTTCTTAACATTGTTTGTTGGACCCAAGCACAGCTTCAAAAGAAACATTTCTGATTTAAAGGGCCAGTAACACCAGAGCGAGAAGAAAATCCCATTTGGATTGGCGTGGATTTTATAACTATGTAGTATCTAAATTTTATATTTTAAGTCGAATTCCTGATTTCTGTTTGCTCGACTTTGATTTATTTCCATGTGGTTACAAACCCTTGCCTAGTTCTACTGTTTGCTATGCAACTTAAGATATTCATGGAGTGCCCCAGAAAACCTAATTTGGCTGCAACCAGCAGTTAGAGAGAGAGAGAGAGAGAAAACGAACCAAAAGAAGGAACAATAAATCGACAAAATAGTAATGTAGTAGAAGAAAATTTAGCTTTAGGTTAAATATTGAGAAATGAACACAAGTAGCCCCCTTGATGCGCAGTGTTTATCATCGCTAAAATGTGACAATTTTGCTTTTTTATTAAGATATTTCAATTTGTTTTTCCTTTGTAGGGGGATGAAGGGCCAATTGGGCCTCCAGGAGCACCAGGTCTGGAGGTACATTTATTAGAGTTTTAATTCTGCTTTCACAAAGCCTGACTTCTTCTGTATTTTGTTTTTTTTCCTGCAGGAAATGAAGCATTTTCTTGTTAAACATTTACATAGCTTGAGGTTTTAATAATGGTGACACCTACATGAGTTTACCCTGGCCACAATCATGTGAGAGTATTATTATTTACAGGTGATCAGGTTGCCATTGTAGTCCAGTATCTGTTCCCTATACTATGCTTCGTGTTTCATGATAATTTTGTATTATTGAGGAGTGTTCCCTCAGTCCTTCCCATAGCCCACTACCTGATGGCTGACATCTGGGAAGACATCACCCAATCAGGAGAAAGTGGGGGGTGCAATGGTGATGTAACTAATGACATCACTGACAAACAGCCAGTCAGGTACTAGTTAGGCAGTGCACTGGTGATATCACTGCTTGGGGGGTGGTGATGTTTCTCCCTGGAAAATTCAGAGGTTTGGTGTTGGAATACAGTATTTGGCAGACCTGTTTTATTTATGAGTATCCCTAATTTTTACACATTTTGATGTGAGAGAAAGATCTTTGATTATTCATTCTTCAGATCTGGCCTTTCATCATTTTTTAAGCGATTTGTTTTTTTAGGGGTTTCCTGGAAGAAAAGGGTTTCCTGGGCTGCCCGGCGCAGAAGGTCCAAAGGTAAGCGCACATTACTGCTTGGAGGGCCGGGTTCCATGTCGTTCTCTCCCCTTTTAAACACGAGGAATGTGTGACCAGTAGAAAGTGTGTGTGCATACAAATTCTAGCTTTCTCAGCAGTTCTCTGTTCCCAGGGGTACTTACATGAGAGCAATGTTTTAATTAAAGGAAGTCTGGGAGAAACGATGTCTTAATCATTTTTGTTTCCTTTTGTTTTACATGTAGCAAAATTCTTCTTTTCTTTGGCAAAAGTTTAGCCTGAATGGTTTTGCTGCTGCTTAGACCTGGCAGATTTCCTTGGCTTTTGCACAAAGTGAAGAGAAATGCCACAGTCTGACTCAAATATATATAATGCACAGACTGTTTCCATGTGTGTGACATGTAAATCCCACTGACCAATTTCAGCCCCCATCTACAAATCTTGGTTTGGCAATGACACTGCAGCATTACACTAAAGGGCTAGATACACTGCCTGAGAGCATCAAAGATGGAATCATGGTACATTTAAAGGACCTATTGCACCCCAAAATAAAAATGAATAAATTAAAATTATATAATATAATAACATTATTATATATTGAAATATATAAAAAATGATATATTCAGATTGTCTTTGACGTTAAATTCATGAATTGTTTTGCTTTCTGTTTGTATTTATCTTTACTGATAGCAGCCATGTTGTTAAACAGACCTCACCCAGTACCATTGCTTTCTATGCTGATTTAGATATACATATTCAGGAAGTTGGCCCAAATGCCCAATTTTTAAAGCTAAATAGCTACATTTCATACTTGTCAGAGTTACAATTCAACAACAATGTACAAGAAAATGACACTGAACCAACATGAGTTTCAGCCATTGAAATTTAATATAAAAAACAATTGTTGTATTTTCAACAACTGTTCCATGGCGACAATATTGGCAACCAAAACATGACAAAATGGGGACATTTTCCTTTCTTATCATTTAGAGTTTATGCCTATTGCCAGTATCTTGTCTTTATTATAGAAAGAGATAGTTATAGAGACGTTGGGGCTGATTGACTAAGGGGTGAATTCACCTCGCTACAATTCGAGTCACATCTCCAAAATAGTCCTGAATTCACTAAGCAGTGATTAGACTTGTCAAACAAGTGGATAGTAATGATCGCTGTTGGATGCGTTGTGTGGTGTAGTCAGACAGATTGAAGTAGAATTCGAAGCTCTGCCATCAGCCCCCTAATTCACCACTCTGATGTGGCGAAATCAAAAGGGGGGATTCGGAGCAGTTCAGCTAGTCACATTTGCTTCTTCGACACACTCCTCCGCTTAGTCAATAGTAGAAGTACCTGTGCACGAGTACACAAAGTGCTCTGTAAGATCTTGACTATCGTAGTCACCCGAATTGGTCGTGTATTTGCCACATTGCAGAGTTTGATCAATAAGTGATCATGGTGAAGCAGCGAATAGATGTGAATTCAAAACTTTACATGACTATTCTGCTTTTATTCAATAAGGCCCATTGTCTCCTTTATCCTGATCCATCACTTTGCTTCAATATACCGTTTAGGTCAAATTATCACCACTGCTACTGTTCACCTGACTACAATCAGAAAGTACTATGCAACTATTCGCTACATTTCATGTGACTATGCAGTTTGGTGAATATACAGAATTGTCTACGCTACAGTACCAGTGAATAGTCTTGATGTATGCAAATTCATACATCAATGAATAACCCCTTTAGTCTTAGTCAAGGTAAGATCCTAAGAGAAAGTTAAACTGGCCCCTGAAAGTTAGATTGTGATCTTTACCTAGACTTTGATGGTTGAGAATTTATAAAGGTTCTATGTGCTGATTGAAAGTTTGTTGCTATATAAATATAGGACAATAATCTGATTACTGGTAGTATTATTACTGCCAAAAAAGACACCATCTGATTTCTTTTTGTGGTTGTATGTTTCATTTCATGTAGCAACCTAGAGATATATTAAGTTATGGTCCACAAAAAATTAATTACTTTGCTTTCTCTTGTTGCTTTTCTAGGGTGAGCCAGGTATCACAGGAAGAGCTGGGAAGATTGGTGAACAGGTGTGTGAGAATTAAAGATTCCTATGACTTCTTGGGGGGAGATCAATTAAAGGAGGATCTGACAATGTGTTGTAAAGTCAACAATGATGTCACTACTGAATAAAAAGAGTATCTTTCCTCCCCCAAATGCCATCTTTTGTTAAACGGTATGCTACATAGGTTCTTAAAGAAGAATGAAAGTCTTCTAATAAATCACATTTAGTCATTTAGTTTACATATCAGCATTACAATAAATCAACAGTCTTTCTTTCCAAGCCACTTACTAGATTATGTATGTATGCTTCTGCATGCATTATTTAACATTTATATGGCAGCCTTTGTAGCAGTTCAGCTCCACCCCCTGCTAAGAAAGTTGGTGTCCTGGGCACTGACTTCTTCAGAGCATGTGTGAAAACCAGCACTGCGTGTATGCCTCAGTGATATTTACAGTTTAATGTACCATGTGACATTCCCCAACCAGTCAAACACTGTGTGATGATGAGTCATGGTTCATAAGCATATTTAATGAGGATCCAATATGGCAGCTGTGAGATACTAACACCAGCAGTTCTGTAAGATAGCACTAGAGCCCAAAGGTGCTCATTTGTTGTTTCATAATATATATATAACCCCCAATGCTCCTTTATCAGCCTGGATAGAACTGTTCATGTTCCTTATCCATGCTGAATTGTGGAAACCATTTTGCTTTTTATATAGAGAATATTTGTGGTGCATGTTATGTAAAAAGAGAAATGAATTACTAAGGAACAGGATCTTTCAAATTATTGATGGTTTGCAGTACTGTGCTGAACAACTAAATAAAATAATAATATAAAAAATCAATAAATATTTGGGAAGGTTTCATAAAAGAATGAAGTCATTTTAGAGCACAGTTACTGCCATAGATAATAGACCAAATAAGGTTTGGTATGGATATTTTTCAGGATTCTCCTGTGTTTCATTGCAGGGACTTCAAGGATTTATTGGTCCAGTGGGAGAGACAGGAATAGCAGGCGAGAAGGTACATGGTTTCTCTGCTGGTTTAGGATGATGATCATTTTTAAATATGCCCATTTCTTTCTAAGGAAATGTACAATGTAACAGTGTTAATAGTGAACCTGCTGGTAATGAGTAACTGGAGAAAATCTGCAGGAGACTGTGATATCATTACCTGCAGTATTTTATTTATTTATTTTTTTCATTTTATTTTTAGGGAGACCGTGGAGCAATTGGAAGTCCAGGGCCCCCAGGAGAAAAGGGAACAATGGTAAGGAGTAAGTCTTTTACCCTTCCCTTCCCCTAAATTCTCAGAAATGACAAACCCATTTGGCCTGTTTGTATGTAGTGTAATTGATGTAAAAATAAACCACAAAGCTTTGTGTCAGCACAGGTATGAAAAAGAAGCACCTGTATTCAATAAACACTGGTGGGAATTCCTCAGGTGCAGTCATTCCTGGAGAACCAGGAAGATGCCTTTTATTGCAGGCCCCATGAGGAAGATTGAATTTAATACCCATCAAAATGCAAAAATGCGTCTGTCATTCTCTGTTGGCTGGTTTCTTTTTAAAATAAAGCTTTATCTGATCAGCGATATTGGTCAGATGTTTTTATGGTTAAAGGAGTTTTGAACACGCGTACACACCCACTCATATATAAACCAGTGTCAGACTTGAGGCATCTTGGGTCCACCTGAGAACCTAACCCATAGGCCCAAACTACAACAATAATAATTAAATCCAGTGATGCCGTAAGAAGCGTTCATATAAGTAGCGCAGTGGCTTGGCTGGTAGAAGTGACAATAAACAATTAAATGTTTTAAAGACTGGGAGAAAGGATCACAGTACCTTTAAGTTATAAACATCACTCTCTGATGCGAGAAGTAGCTATTTGTAATGTTATATATGACATCTCTTTATATGGATTGATTTGTAGAATCGATACATTTACTGCTTGACACATAATATAAGTGAATTTGCGCAGTCCTGATATCACATAAATCACAGGGCACAGTTACCGATATTCTTACTGAAAGGCGTAATTCCCACTAGACTGTAAAAGTCTTTAGCGCTGTCAGTTCTTTTCCCTGACAGCCATGTGCCCGATTACAGTAGTTTGCAGTTGCTAACTGTTTATGTATTTGGAATGCTTTCATTACAAGTGTTTAGAATTCACTGTTTTCTTTAGGGGAGTGTATTTTGCTAATGTGGTTGGGGCACCGATGCCCACTGACGTCTGAGAACGACTTGTATTCTGTTTACTGTAATTACGGTGTTTTATTTTTCCCCTCTCACCCGCCCTGATTATGTATGTTTAGACCTGGTATTTCCTGCCTGCACACAGCTGAAAGCCTTCCTTTCAGATTTAAAAGGCTTCAACGAGCCACAGGGCATCTTGAGATGAATCCTTTCAAAAGTTGCAATCCTGCCAGAAAGATGTAGAGGAATTATCTCTTTCATTAAATGTCTTAAAGTATTATTAGGCGATGATAAAACTGCAGACAATTTATTTTAATAAATGTTTACAGGGCGTGAAATCAATGTCACAACCTGAACATAAAAGGCTCTTTGTATACACAATTCATGCAATGTATACACGGAGAGGAAATATTCAATGATCCATTGTATATGAAGGCAATTTATGAGGGCCTAACTTTCAAACTAAAACCTACCCATCATTTGGCTTTTGAGAAGCCTCACTGAAGATCTGGTACAATTATTAAGCCTTTTGCTCAAGGGTATTTTTATCCAGTTATGTACGTATAGTTACTATTTGCTCAGTCTGTGCCTCCGGAAATTTTAAATGGTGTCTAGAAAATATGAATTTAAGCTTTAAAAATTGGGCTTTCACACGCGCATCCTGAATATTCATAGCAAAAAAAATGGGACTGGAGGAGGAATGTTTAACAACACGGCTGCTGTCAGTAAAAATAAAATCAGACGGAAAGCAATAAAATTCATGCTAGATGTAAATAACTGCCATGCCAATCCAAATGGGAAGTTTTATTTTACTTACTGCCATGCAGCAAATAAGCACTCAAAACAAGGTTTACTTGCTTAATGATTTTACTATTGTGAAACAATAGATATTAGTACTGGAAAAGAAATGTAAGTAGAGAGTGGTGCTGTGTTTATAGTGCTAAATATACTGTAAGAAATATGCCTTTAAAGCACTAAAATCCTTTCCTCTGGCAGATTCCCAGAGAAATTGTTTTTTAAATTAAAACTATAGCTGTAAACAGATGTGTCATGGTGCATCCCTGAGCTTTCTTTAATTCCATCTGTTATTATTTTGGCTCAACAGTTCCTTCAAGATAGCAGCCATTCATATAAACTGCTAGCGCTCAAGCCTCCAGTAGATAGGTCATGTAGAGAGTTTAGACACACCTTCCCCCTTACATCAGTGATGCAAACGTTCCTATTGAACCCCTAGACTTTTATGGCATGCACACTGGAAGCCGAAGAACATTACTATTAGGCCGGGTTCACACGAGCGTATGATGCGCAGAGCATCATACGCTCGTGTGCTAAATAAAAAGCGCCGCTCCGCTCTCCCCTATGGATCCTCCTTGTTCCGGCCAAACGAGCGCTATGCGCTCACGAGAACGCGCATTCAGCCAGAACCAGGAAGATCAATTGAGAAGGCAGAGCGGCGTCTTTCTGGATTCACACGAGCCTATGGTGCGCAGCGTTTATACGCTGCGCATCATATGCTCGTGTGAACCCGGCCTTAATAATCTTGTGTATGTAGTACATTAGCATGTCCTACGTTACTGGTTACAAGGTTATTGCATGACCTTGACCGATCAAACCTACCTGCTACAGCAGCTTGTAGAAACGAGCATTGGTACTTTTCATGGAAAGTGTAAAGGAGACTATAGTAAGTAATTATACTTACCTGATCGATCTAGCAGCAGAATGCTAAGTGCACTAAGCCCAGGATCGTGAGATAAATGCATCACCGCTGCAGCTCACTTCCTGGGTATGTGTGTGATGTCGATTGTCACATACAACCTGACCCCCTCCTGAATTTTGCTGAATTTAACCAACTGCACATGCACAGATTGATTTTTTTCCATGAACTTCAGGAGGGGAGTGGGTAGTATGTGACTATCAACATCACACACATACCCCCTCCCATATTACTCCATACAGTGCAGCAGTTTACCCTCCATAGTGCCCTAAACAGTGCAGCAGTTCCCCTCCTATAGTGCCCCTTACAGTGCAGTTCCCCCCTTCCCCCACCATATTGCTCCATGCAGTGCAGCAGTTTACCCCACGTAATGCACTACAGCGCAGAAGGTAAAGATGTTCAAGGTAGTGTGGTGCTCTTTTCTAACCCCCCCTTCCCCCATCCCTCCTTTCCCCATACTCTGCTGCTTCCCTATCCCCGGGCTTGCATGTAACTATGAGCATACCTGGGAATAGTGGTACAGAAGTTCTATTTCTGTAACTCCTACATC
>JAKJJM010211725.1:0-11035 GCA_021901965.1 Pipa carvalhoi
TTTTTTTTTTTTTTTTTGCCAAAACTTTAAAAAAAAATAAAAGCAAACTAGGCAAATATACATGGGAAAAGCTTGAAAACTAAATAACGGAATTTTTTGATTGGTTGTTTTCTTTTAAAAATGTTCAGGCATGCTTCATTTCGATGACAAGCAAAACAAAAAAAAATAATAATTTTATACATTTTTTGAAAATAAATAAAAAAAAAGGCTGGTGAAAAAATGTTAAAAAAAATGATTAGCTTTTTCCCCAGAAATATTTCCTCTATATATGCTCTTAGATGAACCTAGAACCCCCCCCCCAGTCTACACCTACGAATCTGAGGCTCTACCTTGAGTGTTGTTCTTGAATTAAAAGCTTCCTAGTCTGTTTTAAAATCTCAGGTCATTGTTCACAATAAATCAGTTTAATCCAGCACACAAAATTCTTTGGATTACAGGGTTGTCCATTTGTATTAAACGGCTCACAGTTCTATGAATATGATATATAAACTTCAACAATCACTGTCAGTCTGCTGCTATGACCTGCGATGTAAATATGCAGAACATAATAATAACCGTCTCTCAGAAGTGAATCGTCTGCCCTTGGATTCCAGATTTATACCGCATCTCTCCTGTTCAAGCACTTTGTGGGCAATCTGCCCAATCACCTAAGTGATATGCTAATCCATACAGAGGACCGCTGTTAAAATATTTGCTCGTCTTCCCACAAGCAATTTGTCATTCAAAACAACAAGAGGAATTTTGATTGGTCTCCTTTCTCCTAGCCAGTACCAAGTCCTAGAATAACCTACCCAACAATAAAAAAACTGTAGTGGGTTCCTCCTGGCTTAAAAAGTACATCTCACATCAGCTCAGTTCTATTAGTTGTCGCGCGTGGTACAATAAAACACAAAGTGGGGTTCTGGAACTTGAGATGAAAGTAAAAAAAAGAAAAAAAACTTTATTTGTCTTGTAGGAAGTCAGGAAAAACAAAAGCCATGTAAATTTAGTTGAAGTAGGGAATCTCACATACCCACTTTATTCACTCACTACTACAAGAACACTTGGATATATTTAGACTTTCTGCACTTCTAAGATTAACAGCACTGAGAATTCTTCTTATAAATACTGCATACCCAAACACTGGGCTGAATCCAAATCTATTCCACATTAAAACATGAGCAATTTCCAACTTTTAAAAAGGAATAACAAATGACCTCAAAATATTTGCTTTAATGAGCAAAGAGTAACATCACAAGGGTTTCGATACAGTTTCGTCAATGCTTTAGGATTCAGTTGGACCATAACATTTAATAATGGATCCAGAGTCTTTATGATGATACAAGTAGAATGATATATTAGTAGTTGATTCTAATGTGTTATATTTGTCAGAGTTCAACAGTGTAGCTGAATACTTTCTTTGGCCAAAGTCAACTACAGAGAGGAGAAACCTGCAGATCTCTCTAAAAGTAGTGCAGCAATACAAGGAAAGCACTTTGCACTGTGGCACTCTATCTTTTACATTGTATGATCCTAAGCGAATGGCCAAGACACTTATTCACCTAAGGGAACCATAATTAGTCCTACACTGGAAGGCTAGACAACTTTGTACTGCTCCTCAAAGAAAGCTTTGGACTCAGGGACGTCCCAAGAGGAATAGCAGTGGTTGCAACTGAAATTGGGTCGATCCCCAGAGGGCCCAGCTGTTGTGTCATACTTCTGCTCACACAACAGCCTCACTACACCCTTGGATTTAGAGAGGAGCTTTGGTAGGTGATGCTACAGTGAGGAGGGGGCCAGTGTGTACCATGGTCCGGCAGTGCTTGGATATGCCAGTGTGCAGACTGCTAGTTGCGCTACCGTTCATAGTCAACAGTTTGGATCGAATATAAAAACGTACAGCTATCAGCATAATGCTGCCATTTCAATTCATTCCCACAAAACATACTATGCTGCAGGTGATCATGCACTTTAACTTCAACAGAACAACTTCACTGCTGTTTTTCATATTGCACTCACATGTGTTTTGGATCTTGTACCCCTGAAGACCGTTTCTTACCTGTTCTTGTTTTTAATATAATTGGTTTTAAATTTCACTGTGCTGAATTGAAGCCAGGGGTTCCAGCACAGTCTAAGATGCTTTGAACATGGATATTTAAAAACCTTAGGCTCCTCCTGGTAACTATGACACCCCAAGACCCACGGGATGTCATAAAGAGATTATATACACAACAACACAACGCATTTTCCATACTTGTTCCATCCAATATATATTGATGTCAGTCAACATATTTTGACAGAAGATAATTCCAAATATGATAATAGTGTTAAACAAACAATAATGTATTTAAATATGTAAAATATCATAGTTCTGTAAAGCGGAGGCAGTAGAAATCATTCGATACCTCTAGCAAATCAGATTTTGTTTCATTTATGCATCAATGCAATAAGTGCATCATTTAGTTAGCAGGTCATGATTTTCAGATGATTTTCACTTTATTTCATACTTCCTTATTAATGTCTTTATTTCAATGTTTAAACCAATATCAGATACAAGCCCTAATGCATCACAACTAAAACAGGGATTATGGAACGGTTTTATTATACAGCTAAGATATGGATAACATGAAAGTCCAATGCAAGCTTTTTATTTTATACACTTTTTCCCTTTGTCCCTCTTCATAATGCACATATAACTCATGTTGTTGTAATGATTTCAATACAGCCCAGCAGAGGGCAAGCTCAGCTTACCAATTCTTACACATTATGACGATCAGTAAGCATAACCAGTCATGAATCAAACTGCAGCGTTCATCTACATTCCATTATTAATTTCTTTAAAGAAAAAAAGAAAAAAGCATTTAATTAAGCTAAATTGATTTCACGGAGGTTGTGTTTGTTTTGAAGCAATTAACCCATCTTTTGACTTTTTCTGATTTAAAACAACTTCTGTCAAAGCCACTTATTTGTCACAGCGCTGCTTTGGGGGGCATAAAAGAAATACATTCAAATAGAGCAGGGGTCCCCAAACTACGGGACGCATCCGACCCCCTGAGGCCATTTACCCGGCCCCCGTCACACTTACGGTGTGCCTAGGGATGTTCATAGTTTTTTTTATAGTCCGGCCCTCCAACGGTCTGAGGAACAGTGAACTGGCCCCGTGTAAAAAGTTCGGGGACCCCTGAAATAGAGTGACGATTTCAAATGATCAGAAATCGCTGTTTGTTGTAAAATGAATTTGTTAATAAATAAAGGGTTTTGCTACACTAGCTGATCCCTTTTCCCAATAGGTGAATAGCTCAGAATTACCAACCACACATTTGGTACTTTTGAAG
Organism: Pipa carvalhoi; assembly: GCA_021901965.1. Taxonomy (NCBI): domain Eukaryota; kingdom Metazoa; phylum Chordata; class Amphibia; order Anura; family Pipidae; genus Pipa; species Pipa carvalhoi. The sequence goes on from JAKJJM010211725.1 coordinate 3,315, forward strand.
TATTGCCCAAACAGAATAAGTGTCCATGGGTGTCCACAAAAATTGTTTTTAGGGGGGATTGTGGATAGTGGTGGTCATCCATTAGACATATAGGGCAGGACAGAGAGGCACATCAGGAGGTTAGGACTACTCTCAATGTGTCCCTCCGGGGTGAGAAGGGTCATGGACAATGGCAGTCTTCTGGTGGTGGGGCACTTGCCTATGTAAGTGCCCTGGGCTCTCATGAGAAGTGATAGGGAATTATCTGCACAATGAGTAAGGTTGAATCCTGGGATGTCAGTGTAGACATTCTTGAAGGACAGATTAGTCTTTCATTTAGATGGAGACATATCAGGCCCACCATAGAACCTGTACCAAGGGTGAACTGACTAGAGGGGAGTATTTCTTGCTTTTGAAGGTTTGTTTAGTTTCACCATTATTGCTTTTACCAATGGATTCTTTCATTAAAGGGGATGTGGACAAAAAAATAATGAAACTACCAAAAAAGTAAGATACCGTTATTGCCACAAGACCCACCTAAATCAAAAGTGACATCACGGACAAGCCTTCTGTGGGTTTGTTTCATGCTCATTACACAAATTGCACTGCACACGTCCAGGTAAGCGGAACCCAACCTGGCATCCATCATGGCTCCCAGAATTATATTTATTCCTCACTGACTACTGAAATATTTTGCTTCATGGTAGTATATGAGCTCCGCTGTGTTACGCCAAGTCTCGTTACTGAAAGAGAAGCAGATACCAAGCGTCGGCTGTCATCTTCCCCTGAATTCAGTATGTGCAAAAGCCTGAATGTTATCATTATGTCTAATCACTAGGGTGGAAAAAAATGTTTTTCACTTAACTTCTCTACGGGAGAGAGGCTCAAACTGATGTACAGTGTTTAAATGGCTTTTATGTTTATTTCATTCCATGTAAGTTGGGAAATGTTTTAGAAAAACTTATGATTCCACATTTTGAATACATTCTGTCTTCTAATTCATAAATTTGCTCAGTAATATTATTAACTAGTTAGGCACTTTCCTCCTTTTCCTCCTTTTCCTCCTCAAAGAACTGCAATTAACACACAGTTTTTGACTTTCTATCATACATGCCAAAATTTCCACTAGAGGCTCAGAAAAAATGACTCTTTAATTTAGAATAGCCTAAATTACCCATATGCAACCTATAGTTTAACTTATCAAACCTCAAATATTAGTCTTTACATGTCAGACAGCAAAAGCTGTTCATTGAATCCATTCTATGATTTTAGCCCAGCCCCCATGCCTAGGACACTGCTTGCTTCTGAGCAACCAAATCTGTGGGAGACTGGGGAAAAATAAGATGACTAGAAAGTCAAGTTACAACTGTCAAATAAATCAAGCATATGGCTCCACCACAAGACAGGCTATGCTCAATGTAATCTCTGCGGCACAGTTCTCGTGTGGTTCTTATTTTATAAGTTATTATATTAAAAAGAAGAAATTGATTAATTTGCTAGGCTTTATTTCTTGTTTAATAATGGGGACATATAAAATAATGAACTGTGCAAGGAAGAGCTGAAATCGAAGTAGCTTGTTGAGTAATTTCATAATTCTATTTATTTTTTAAAGAAGAATTAATGTACTCTAGTCATAACCGAGGAAGTCAGCCTAAACTTCTACATCCTAAAGCAGCAAATCAGTGCCTTTGAGCTGTAGTGTTATTTTATAGAACAGCTGGTGCTACTATCTCACAGCCGCCATATTGGTTACTCATTAATATGCTAATGAACCCTGACATGTCCTCGTACATATTGTTTGACTGGTTGGGGAATGTCCCTGTGAAATTAGAGTAATATTCACAATCCTATGTAAGCCTAAGAACATACTATACATGTACATGTTAGCACTCTTACCTCAACTAGGAAAGTGTTTTCATATACACTTATAAATAAATATTTATGGGTGATACAGGTTATTAAAAATAGATGTATTTCTCATGCAATGCATTATCACAAAATTATACAAGTTTTATCATGTGTACCATCTAGGGAGCCCTTTATTATACTCTTCTATATTGTACATCTTCAATCTGTCGCACAGTCATAATAAAGAGTAAATTTTAGATGAAGTAGGGAGGTGGAAGTGCAACTCAATGGCGAGACCTCACCTTAAATACTGCGTCCAGTTTTAAAGCCTCTACCTACAGAAGGAGATTAATAAAACAGAGACGATTCAGAACTGGGCAATCAAAAGGGTGCAAGGTCTTAAAAATAAATGATATCGGGATAAACTTCAATCCCTTCATGCGCACAGTTTATAAATGGGATGGGAGTAAGAAAATATGATAGAAACATTGAAGTATTAACAGAGTTCAGGAGGGAAACATAGCCCTAGAAATGAAAGTAAATATGGAGAGTGGCAACTTTCAAAATGGAAAACCAGGCATTGGTCATAAGATTCTATAATTCTGTCTGGATCTACTTCCTCAGTGACTAATCTGTTTGGTGGGACCTCAGTTGTTCTCTACTCTATGCACTGACTGGAGTAACTGACCATACCCAAAACTTAGGAAGTCAATCTCACAACTTAAAACAGAGGATGGAACACTGTCAGGGTCTTCATGGAGTTCCTCGTTGTATGTTAATGAGGAATTATTCTTTAGGGCAGTTTCAATCTATCTCATGTTGCACTTTTCATGTGGGCTGGTAAAAACTCTGTCTAGTTGTACAGGTTCTTATATACATGAAGTCACATGATACTTTGGAGGTCTCCCAGCCAAGATTTATGAAACTTTACATACTGATATCATGTCACATTTTAAGGTCCATTTAATAAATCCAAAGAAAACAGTGGGTAGTCTAAGCTAAATACAAAAACTTGTGGCTCAGATTAACAAATAACCTGGGTATAATCCCAATCACACTTCTATAGCAGTGATAGATTGGGAAGCTCACTTTTCATCTTCTTCGAACAGATCCTTCCTAAAACATAAGGAATATGGTTGGAAGAGCCACAACGCCAGTTCCTCTATGACCTTTCCACTCTGAAAGGAGGATGAGGCTAAGGGAAGCAAGGGGATATACTCAAGTAATCTGTAGTTCTGAGCTGGATGCAGTTTACATTCAGTTCAGACTGCATCCCACTTCCCACAGACTTTCTTATAAGTAGAACTAACAGGTCAACTTTAAGTTAAATACTACGCTGGGAGCTCCAAACTTTGAATAGTGAAATAATTTTCCATTTCAAGTACTGCTTAAGGTTTCTAGTTTTAATCTTTTGGGTTATTTTGAAAACAGAGGTTTACATTTTCAGTTTGGCTACATTCTGGACTGGAAATCCTACCTGAGAGCTGCAAACCATGAGACAGACTGTCTACGAGACAATCAGAAGCAGAAACATTGCCTTGCTCACAAAACCAGGGAAAACGCTCACATAACTTTAATTGTGCCTGTTCATCGAAGATTTCCGCAAACGTAAAACGTTACACCGGAGAAAAGATAATGTTTTCATCCACAAAAAATACTCGCAGTTTACACTGTTCTGTAAATTAATAAAATTATCACTTACAGTTTTAATTAGGTATACATTCCCATGAGGAATAACAACGCCGTCTTAAACAACACTGCAGAAATAAAGAAAAATCAACCCAGTGTTAACCTACGGCGACCAATCAGACGTCAGATTTTAATCATCTCTTTTTACAGCGCAATAAATACTAACAATTTCTAAATATGTCTAGCAAGCGCAATAAAACTCTGCTGTAGCATTCTTACGTTTGTGACCGCAAATCCATAAAACAATAATAATAACTGCGACTGAGAGTAATTAAAATGTAGGGAGATGGTAAATATTCATTAAATATTGTCCTTAAAATGTTTTATGTGCACCTTTGATTTCGGAACTGGGTTTTCTCTTTTTATTAATTTCTGGAGAGCATCTACATTGCCTATGTGCTGAATACAGAAGCAACAACAGAGAATGATAGAGATAATATAGACTGTCCTTTGCTAGTTTGGACCCATTATGAGTCTGTACAGTTGCTCTGCGTAGCTCTAAACATGGGTCTATGTCTCATGTCCCATGAGAAACTAGCAACTACTGCCTGAAGGTGGAACTGGGCAGCCCTCATGAGATTAAGCAAATAGCTGAGGATTAATCATCTGTAGATCCGTCTTCTGTAGAATGATTAAATAATGGTGAAAGATTTAGTCTTGAAGTGCTACAGAGGAACTTATCCAATAGTAAATAAGGTAGAGAGCAACAACAATGTACCTGGAGGGAATGGGTAAAGAACCCAGTCAAAACCTGTAGACCAGTATAGAGGGCTGTTGGGTTTCACCACAGGAAGCAGCTGTGCCTTAGATTGGTGTAGGCATAAGAGAGTGCCCTACATTAATTCCTGTACAATGGCAGATTTGATAAGGGAAACTATGAAAAGGAATTATTTTGTGTTTTCCTGCATTCTCTTCAATTCCTTTACATCCATTAGGTCAATATCAATTTAGGTTGTTCGGCTGCATTGACAAATTATCACCTTCTGCGGGTAATCTCATTCGCTAAAATTGCTAATGTTGCAAACATAACATGAGGAAATCCATCGAATGAAAAGTTCATGCAGCCGAACTTTCAAGCAATACCACTGGGATACCAAAAAAGTGAAAGGGGAACCTGCAGGAGGTGGTTTGCTGGTGTGACACTACCATTATTAAAGGGAAGGTAAAGTCACAAGCTGGCTGGCATGGTAAATGTAAGCCAGCCTGTGCTTAGCTAAGACCCCTCCCTCTTTCAGTAAGCTAACAGGCTCACCTTCTAATAGCCAGAGTCTTCCATTTCACACTGTGGAGGGTTATTCATGAAAGAGTGATTTTGCCTGCTGAAGTAGGTTTGTGGTATACTTCAACAATTCACCCATATTGTAGAACAGTCAATTCTGCATATTCTATAAACTGCATATTGTTGCGGCGATGATGCAAAGTACTGTAAAGTGCTTTCTGAGCCAGACAAAGAGTAACAGTGGGATACCGCAGTAAATCTGTCATGAATAGGAGTATTTAGCAAAGTGATGTTATCTTCACAAGGACCTGTTTAAAGGAAACAATGCCACCACAACTATATGGTCACCAGTTTTGTCACTGAGAATAGCCACCTAAATAACAATCATTATCAATCACTTCAGTGGCAGACAATTCCTAGCTCATGTGAATTCTGTTGTAAAACTGCTAGCACGCTTGCTCAATTTCCCCAAAATCACACAGGAACAGGAAGTGAAGAGGATCGCATCACTGAGCAGTGCGGTAGAGATTGGCTTGTTATAAAGGACTGGAGGAAGTGCTGGAGCCTAAAACTCCTATTATAATTTCCCACTACCCCTTTAAGAATCACCCCTAGTAGTAAAGAGCTTCAGTTCTCCTTTTAGAGTAGCAAAGCAAATAAGCTGATGAAGTTTGTCCATTAGAAAGTTTCCCTCGAGTCACGCAGTGAAAAGGATACTAAACGGGGTTATTTTTGTGAATACATACGAAATACTTTACATAAAAAAATACATATTAGTTAACGCAAACATAAAATGTTCAATTGCAGTTTGTCGGGTTTCAATTAACCCTTTACTGTTTCTGTAAAAAAAGCACTAATATTATGTACCAGGCACCAGTCATCCGCCAGGCAGTGGGTTATTTAACTGCATCATAATCTAATTCCAAGCTTGTTTGTCAGTGTGAAATGCCTTATTCAATTACAGGTATGTCACATCTCTGCTGCACCTTGATCTATTACCTTGGTCACAAAGTGAAAAATTGGCTAGATTAGTTTGACACGATCTAACGTGTCTAACGTGAAGACAAGATGTGCATACTTCACTGAAACTTTCCGTGAGATAGGCTTGTCACTCAAAGAATTCTTTTTATTTCATGTGCCCGGCTTTGTAAATGTTTGAAAGACAGATTCGAAATCATATTAATCACCATGTTTTGATTGCAACAAAATGTTTCACAATTTTCACAGCAAACATGAAAACTGATCGGATTCGTGTTTGGATGACGGTACACAGAGCATTAAATCGATGCCTGTAATATAATTGTAGTTTGGGGTATTTGACCTTCACAGACACGTTTTTGAGTAGTACAAGCAGGGCTGATTTTCTTAAAAAAAAAAATTCCAGATTTCTAGATTTCCCTGTGATTTAATGGTAGCGCTGTATTGTTCCCCTGTAAATTGCCAGTCACGTGACACGGTCACATGACTCAAAGCCGAGTTGAGCTGAGTAGGCAACCTGGCTCGCCCCTGCTGAAAATCAGCCCGGAGTACCAGAGGAAAACTATATACTATACTATACACTACTACACTTTGGGCGAAATTTATTAAGCCCGTAAAGACTCAATTCGATTCTTTGCTGGCTTAATCACTCGAGATCATCAAGCAGGGATCTCGATTGCGCTTCTCCGCAATTGGATCTTTCACCCGAAAGGTAGCCATAAATTCTCGAGTGATTAAGCCCACAAAGACTCGAATTGAGTCTTTATGGGCTTAATAAATTTCGCCCTATGAATATTGGGTAAATTTACAATCATGAAAAGATCTGCTTAGTGATCAGGGCATGTTAAAATATCAAAGTACACACAAAATTGCCCTCATCAACAGTTTCACTGTACGGTTGAACTCTAGTGCTACCCAACTGGTAAATTCATTGTTTAGCTACAGCTCCATTGGTCACCGTTAATTAAAAAAAAACACATGTTGTGTGCTTTCATGCCTTAGAAAGTAAAAAGCTGAGGTGATCCAATGCTGGAGGCCATATTGATGTTTTCTTACCCATAATTACCTATTTCCTGTGTTCCCTACTTGGAGAATATGGATTCCCCTGAAGCACACTTACAGAGAAACAACACTTAGCTTTTAGCACCACTGGTCCCCCTAGAAAGATATATTTGTATGTGTATTTATTATTTATTTGAGAAAATTGCAAGTTTATTTACGCCTACTTAAACATTACATGTCTTGAAAAATATCCTTTTGAAAAGATCTTCACACGTCAGGCCTGCTTTGTTGTAGGGCAAACAATAGTTTCCAATTCTGTCACAGCAGAATCACTTGATTCTCCTTGGATTAAATTAAAAAATAAAATAAAATTAGACACACACAATTCATATTCTATAAGTTAGCCATTGTAATAAATCAGTCAAAAATAAGAGTTTTCAGAAAATGTGTTAAAGCTTGATCATTCATGACTAAAACCGTATGAGGCAGAAGAATTTTATTCATTGATCAGTCTGAGTTTATTCACTGATGCCGGCATATAAAATCTCTGGTAATTCTTATCATTCTATTCTATCAAAACAAAAGTATGTATATATTACAAGTAGCACTATACAATACATACCGGCAGTGCAAAAAGGACATGTGATCTTTGACAATGTAAAGTACTTGAATTTTACAGGTAGTGCTTCAGCCAATCAGGTAAAACAGTGTTAAAGATCCAATCGGGTTAATTTTTAATGCTGCCAGAACTTCAAGCAGTGACATCACAGGTCTGGATTTGCATTCATAATGTATTCAAAATGGCCGCTGTGAGTGTGCAGAGCTGTGTAAACTTCAGTGGGACAGTACAGAGCATACAGAGCTAACCTGAATTTTTAATACAAGGATTTAGGAGGCAGGTAAGTGGGCTACTTTAGTTCTTTTTTAAACATATAAGGGCATTTTCACTAAGGTTGCAATTTGCCTTTTCCTCTGTTTGTTTGCTTTTTACCCATTTTTTTGGTTG
>JAKJJM010212047.1:0-10749 GCA_021901965.1 Pipa carvalhoi
GAGGGTTTATCTGTGAATTTTGCATTAGGTTTATCAGTTTTTTTTCTACTTGCTCTCAGCCTTTGTGTTTCCTCTTCTGTCTCCTGATTCAGCATTGTTGTAGGCTAGGCCGGATTACTGGTGTTTGAGCCTTTTGTGTAGTTATTTAGATCCAGGTTTCTGCTTCCTCCCTTTCGGTTCCTTGTTTAGATCCTTGTTTAGATATTTTCCCTGCTGTCTGTTTATTCCACAGCTCTCCTCTCTCTGTACTACCGCACTCCTTATCACTGGCCTGGTCACTGGGTCCGTCTGAAGCGTTTAATCCTAGCACTGTGTGTGGTCTGTAGCGCTACTCTGTATTGCTCTGTTCAGTGCTAGCAAGTTAAAGAGATTTTTTTTCCTCTTATCAGGTTACTGCACACTGAGTGCTTGCTCTGCTTGGGATGCTTTCCAATCTATCTGTAAGAGGGATTTAAACATAACTGCATTTGACTTTTAGTTGCCTCTGTTCACTTCACTCTTTCAGAGCTGTTAGTCACTGAGATTCTCTGTAAACTGGTTAAAGGCTTTACCTTGCTCTGTTCTATTCATTTACTTGTTTCTGTGGCCACAAAGGTGAGAAATATTTTTCTATAAATCCTTTTAACCCCCTATCTTCTATTGTTTCCGCCATGCATAACCTAAAACCACACAATGATCTCTTAACGTAAACTTCAATATTAATATGTTTTAGAACTGTAGCCATTGTGTGTCGTACCTTGATACATCAAAACTTCTTTCAGCCAACAAATTGATCCATTGTTTTGGGATAAAAATCCCAAGCAAGGTAAAGGAGTTAGGCTCACATTCTGATTACCTGAACAGATGTATCTCCCTACTGCAGTTGCATCTCAAGCAAACCCTCACAGTTGGTCAAAAGTCCTACTTTTTAGCATATTTATTCAGTTATTAACTGAAGTCTGACCAGTCTTTCAATTGTCTAAATATGTGTCTTTTTGCCATTTCCCAATATTCACATATTGAGAAAACTCTGTGGTGAATACACAAGCAATTTGGTGCTTCCGACTGTAGCAGACTTTCTGAGCTAATTGTATTACTTTGCGTGTACAAGTAATTCGCCTATTAAGCAATCGGAGTCTGTGGAAGCACCGAACTAGGACAGGCGTGCCTTTCCAAACCAAATTCACATGTTTGGCTTTACCAGATCAGAGTGGCGATTTAAAGGGGTTGATGGCAGGGCTCCAGTGTTGTGTAAAGTGATAGTTCATTCAAAAGTGATAGTAAACACTGAGATAAAGTGTCAAAATGATCTAGGGGCAAGGTGACATAGATGTAATATTAACTTCTATAAAGTTAGTAGGATGTGAGGATGATGTCTCTGCAATTATTGATTTAATTTACATAAATTTACATTCATCCATCCTGCACATTCATTGTCCAACCTACTACGCCACACTACACATCCACCGCCATTTGCTTGATCGACAAGCCTATTTGCCACTTAGTCAATAAGGATAAACAAATTTGTGACTTCCCCAGCGTAGCATGCCGAAATGACGCAAAGTTAATTCAACTTGAACAGTTGTGCTTTAGTTAATCTTCCCATTTGTATCCAGTTTGTGGGAATGCAAGTTGGATCAGGGAGCACTCACAACATTGAGACTAACTTACATTTGTAATATAATTCATCCAGCAAGCAGTTTCCCTGAAATCTGAATGCTCTAGCATGCACTTTTGATCTGATTAAACACGATAGCCTGAGTTGCTTAATTGAACTGGGCAGATCTGTTCTGTAGTTTTTTGGGTTTATTTTGCACATGAGCCTGTTAACGAGCATTTTCAAATACTTTGTGGGAAGGTGGCGATCAGAGAGCAATTTATTATTAAGTTAAGTATGTATTCAAAGTGAGCACACTGAATTAGGAAGGAGCTAGAGGAGGAAATGTAAGAGGAATTCCTGCACAGCGTGTATTCACCATACTGTAAATGTCACAGAGCATAATATCTCATTGTATTCAGACACATGTGCATGTTTCATTAACTTCTTCCCAACAGAGTTTAAATTGCCAGTTAAGCAATATTTAAGATGGAGGGAAATTAAAATATATATATATATTTTTTACATAGTACAAAAGATTGCTCCTGCGCACTGCAATTTGAATTTAATAGAAAAACCTTTAATCATTCACAGGCATTTTAAAAAACTAACAGATGCCTTGATCAAGGCCTTAATCCAATTAAAGGCATCAGGCAACATGCCAAACATTGACTTGCTTGTGTTTTATAATGCTTCTGGATGATTAAAAAGTTTTTCAGCTGAATGTAAGTTCGATTACAATTGCATTTTGGACTATTTGCTGCACCTAGGTCACAGTTTATAGTGAAGAGTACAGTGCTAAACGCTTTCTCCCTCTGTCTTGCTAGTATTAGCAGAATAAATAATGAAAGAGAAAAACTAAAGCATTTTATACCTGTTAATTTCCTACTAGCAGCTCTGAGTAGGGGGGAGTGGTTCTACACAGTCTCAGTCAGTGTTGGAAAGTCAATTGTGCAAATGCATTACTAGTGTACTGTCCCTTTGATAGAGTGATTGGTGCAAATTGTCACATGATGATTTCTGATGAGGTCAGCTGAAATAATAGCTGCTGTACTGCTGCAAATTCATCATAAGGAGACTTAGGGCCTCATTTACTAAAGTCTGAATAGTCATGTAGAGCTCTGACTTCGCTTCTATTCTCCACTTCCCCATGCTCTCTTATTGAGCAAACTATGCGAAGTGGAGAATATGTGACCAATTCGGGTGACTATAATACTTATGATCTTACAGAGCTCTTCACATCATTTTACATGCACAGGTACTTCTACTATTGACTAAGGAGTGTGTTGAAGGTGCAAATGCAAGTAGGTAAACTTCTCAGAATTCAACTGTTTGACTTTGCCACTTCAGACTGGAGAATGGGGGGGGGGGTTAGATGGCAGGGCTCCAGTCTTGTGTAAGATGACTATTCATTCAAAAAGTGACAATGGCGACAGCGACTAAATGACAACATGACCTAGGGACAAGGTAACATAGAAATACTTAATATAGTCACAGAATACAGTTAGTGGGATATGATGAGACTGACATCACTGCCCTTCACTTGTTAAATTTGCCTCACTCCACATGACTTCTCATCCTACGTCTATGCACCTGACTACGCATCCAACAGCTATCACTGATGTCCGCCTGTGCAACAAGTGTATTCCCCACTTAGTCAATATTGAAAAATGAACTCGCATCTATTTTGGCAAGGCTAATCGAATTGTATGAAGTGAATTTGACAGGTGAATTCAGACTTTAGTCAATAAGGTCCATATTGTGGCTGGGTGATGTTATATTTACATATATCAGTTATGGTGGCATTGTCTCCCAATATGATTTCTAACTCCTGTTAGTACTGCATTTTGAAGCCTTTAGAGTAAAATGAATAGTACCAGGAGCCCTACCATAAGCCCTGTATTCCCATCAGTATAACTTGGCGCATTGTCACTTCGTCACATGGTAAATACTCAGATAGTTATGGCAACAAAGATGTACAATTATATGTGACTGATGTAATGTCGCAAACCGTGTGAGAATTTGCAACATGGCAGAGAATAACCGTATTTGCTAAATATGCAAAATAGGTTGGACCAGAGTCATCTAAGGAGCCAGCGCTCCATTTTATTGTGAGCACCCTGGGTTGGTATCAGAGAGGCGGCTATTTGCTTTATGTACCTCTTTAAGAAATAGTGTGCTTGTATCTCTATTGCAGCCTGTCTCTACTTATGTGCTGCATATTAATAAAGTTTTTACATTTTGTCACTATATTCCCAAGTACTGAATTTTTGCTATTGTATCGCACTGCACCATATTGCCCCATGAGTACTCTGCATCATTACCAGGGTCCATAACCCATCCTCTGCTGCATATTATGGAAACCACCTAAAAAGCGTTGTTCATCAAAGTGCAAATTTGTGTTTCTATTCTGCAACAGACGCAAACTCGCTTCTCTTTATTCATTAAACAGAGGATTCCCTTGGCAAAATGCAACTGGCGAGGGGCGTTATATGACACATTGTCAGTCATAATCAGTTGAACAGTAGCAGGATGCATAGTGATGCGAATTTGCTCAACCAAAGTGAAGTGACATCATTTTCCCATGATTTCCATCGGTCTATTTCTATTTTTCTAAGATTAATATATTTACATTATTAATAGGCAGGATTGATTATAAAGAAGGATATGGTCACCACTATTGTCACTGTATTAAAGTCACCTACAACAAATGTTTACTGCTCTTTCTATGCAACAGTATTTCTAGTTCAGGTTGTTGCTTGATTGACATATTTTCTTTGTTATTGAAGTGTGCTGTAGAATTACCCCAAACGAAAACCCTGCAATCAACCCCCTACTTTTCCACTTTAAGGATGGCAAATTTAAACCAGCGCATTTGGAGCAGTACGCCATTATGATTTGCCACTTTGCCGCACTCTGACAATTGGTAAATAACTGAAAGTTGTGTGCATAAGCACACAAAGCTCGGCAACGAGTTCTGTGTGATCATTTAGACTGTAAGCTCTACAGGGCAGGGACCTAAAACCTCATGTCTCATCCATAACCTGGCACTTAAGTGAACTATCCTTGTGATACTATACGTGTATTGTTTATTGTACTTTTCCCATGTTTGTATTGTATTGTATTTGTGTTGTTAATCTGTACAGCGCTGCATAAAATTGTGGCACTTTATAAATAAAATTATACATACATACATCGTAAGATGTTGAATTGGAAACACATTTGTCACATTGTAGAGTGTGATGAATAGGTGACATTGGGGAAGTGGCAAATGGATATGAACTTGAACCTTTTACTCAACTGTTTGCACTTTGATGAATTCCCCCAAATTGTTACAAGCACATGACTTAATAGTATTGGTAAACTTCCTAAACCTAATATAAAATAGGGCACATGCTGCTTCCTAATCTCTTAAATAGATTTTGTTGATTATAAACAACAAATCAGTATGAATTATTTTCTTCATAATATTTGAATGCTAAAGTTAATATTTCATTTCTAAGCTCCCTCACTCTAAGAATCATTAATCTTAAGACTACCCCCAATTAGACTTTCTATAGCTTACAGACATGTATTTTCCAAGCCCAACCTCTTAGGCCTTTTTCAGTCTTCCATGTTTTATGAGATTTACTTGTACTGACTCTGAAGTCTCTGCTACTTACATGCAAGTGAATTACACTGTCTTCTATAACAGTCTCTCACACATTTATATAAGCCTACAACTGAGGTCTTGACTGATATGTAGTACATTGCAGCTTTAGTGTGGTCCGGCACTCACACAATCCCAATCATCAGTATGCAGTTTCAAAGGAAATGGCAGACACACATATTTGTATGCCCCTTATTAATCTCATGAATATTGCAGTGAAATTATTGGTCTAGATTTGAAGGGATTGATGTGCATTTAGAGTTGAATGGCTATCATATCATAGGTGGCAATGGAAGAAAGACTCCTATGATTATTCTTTACATTAATATACAGTTATCAGTTTCTTGTTGGAAATGGTATAAAACTGCCTGAATGAATTATAGCTAAATGTACTACTTAGGTTGGCATAGTTTCTGCATTCCCCTGAGGATTACACAGTGTATTACAATCAGAAGTTTTCCTTTGGTATCCATTGTTTTATACCACACTGCATGTGACTTGAAGGCTGTCATGGTGAACCCATTGGAATTGTGGGAAGTGATTAAAGGTTAATACAAGTTCCACAATTACCAGCAGGGATTGCATAGTGTTGACTTAGCTTTACAGAACTTAACCTTTTATAAGTATTAATGATGTGATGTGAAATGCCTGTATTAATAGTGTTGTTTAGCCTGATTTTAGCAAAGCTGATAATATTTTTTATGATTTGGTGTCTAAAATTGCACTTGGTACTGCATGCGATGCATATTTTTTTCTACCTTGCATTCTCAGCACTTTTTAAAACATTTTCGGAAAGAGTGAATTCATCAGTGGGGAAATCTTTCCAGAGGTCTAGTAACCCATAGCAACCAATCAGAATCTGGCTTTCAGTATTCTATTTCCCTTATATCAGTGAATACTAATTGATTTGTTGCTGTGGGTTACTAGATCTCTGTAAAGATTGCCCCTGTTGATGAATTTACAGTTGGTACTGCATGCTTTAACATATTCTTTTACATTTAGCATATACATTTTATATTTAGCTGACTAGTTATTTAGATTAAATGCAAACTAGATATGTCTTGTTAATTTCTATAATTTTTTTTAAGGTTTTGAATCTTTAGAAGTAGCCTCAGAACAGTCTCCTTGGTAGATTGCACTGCTTTAATTATAAATGCCCTATTTGTTGCCTTCCTTTTTTTCCCTATTTTTTGTAAATGTGACTGTGTATATCCCTTTAACATAGTTAAGGAAGTAAGCATTGTTATATATACCTGAAGATATTTGTGATACAGGTTTTGATCCCACTGCCAACAATAGGGAGTGGTTCAGGTAATTTGAAAAGGATTACTTCATCTGTAATAATAATAAAACATGGAGATCAAATGCCATGTGAATGGTTAGTCATCTTTGTTAACAATACCATCCTCCATTTTATGTAATGAAACAGAATATATTTATATTGTTATTATTTTTATTTTCCAGCTGTTGTCTACAACATTATTTTATCTTTGTGCAGAAACATTTTAGCAGTTGTAACAATCTTGAAAAGTTAAGAAAAACATCCGTTATAATTCAACTGTCAAAGTGAATTTATGTCACTTTGGGCCATTATGCTCCAACAGTCATAAATTATCTTCTCCTTATTCACTAAGTGGTGGATTCCCATATTGAAGAAGTGAATGTCGTCAGTTGTGGTTTATTGTATAATACAGTGCTGTTGGTTAGACCAGTGGTCTGCAACCTTTTCTCCATCGGGGACTGGTTTCCCAACCCAGAAGAGATTTGACGAACTGCTGGGAAGGATTGCGAGGCCAAATGTGCACTGTAAATTCTGTTATTTTAATTTCAATGCACTGAAATATTCATTTTACTGAGATATGATTTTATATTTAGAAAAGTATGTATGTTACATAAATATCTGGCTCCCACATTTTAATATTTTGTAGAGCCATTTATTTGCTAACAGCTCCACTGTGGTATGTGTGTGACTAATCTGAATACACTTTATAGGTCATTGTAGCTCATTGTTCCTTGTAGAACTGCTCCAGGATGTTTACGTTGGTCTGATACGGTTGGACGATTTCCAAACATTGCCACGTGTTCTTAGTTGGGCTGAGATCATAGCTGGGCCATAGTTTTACATTTACTTTTTGTCCATGAACCAGAGACTTCAATGTTAGTTTTTTATCTGACACAATATCCTGTTGGCAAGATTAACTTTTGTCAAAGAAGATCAACATAATTTTACCAGCATTATACTTGTCTGTAGGCATGGTGGTTGAATAAGTGAACAGTTTTGGGTATGTACCACACGTCTCAGCTGTGTTGCTTATATTCCTTTTAATAGATATGATTTTACATGTTTTTTTTTCTAGAGCTAACACTTTTTTTGTATTTCAGTCTAGTGGAGTCTGGGTCTGTTGTGTACTTTGATAGCAGTCGTTAAAGGGTATGAAGTTTGGATAAAACATTATTTATATTTGACATGTATACATATAGAAATCCAACTTTAACATTAAAATGTAAAAATGATTTTGGGATCAGTAGTACTTGCTTCTTGTTTAAACAGCCCTGCTTTCCCAGTCCTTCTGTGCACAGGCTCTTCCCCTGCAGTGCTGATAAGCTCCACCCCCGAGTGACATCACTCAATATACAGAGAGCTGTTCTTGTGGGAAAATCACCTCCCCCTTTATCTAAAAAAGCCTGTTCCTAACACTTGAGCATGCACAGATAAGACCTGTCTGACCGCCTGTGCGGTCGGCTGTGGAGAAAGAAGCCAGGGAAAGGAGGGGGCGTGGCTAAATTCTTGCTCTTCCCTTACAAGAAAGTGCTGCAGAGGGAGGGAACAGTTACAGGGGGATATTGAGCTCTGCTGAATTAAGAGGTGAGTCAGGAGTTTCTTAATCGCTATATTGCTTTGACAATAGGTAAATAGGGCTTTCTTTATAGCCAGGATTTACTTACCCTTTAATGGCATTTGCTGCTGCACTAAGGCTTTTTTCACAGCTGCAATTTATTTCCTACAGCTCACATACAAAAGGTATTCTGTTGTTATGTATGGGACTCCTATTCACACTATGAAATGAGTTTGTGCGTATATGAGCATCATAAAAACAATAGGATTTCTTTAATTTGCAGATTTTAGGCCTCTTTTAGTTAACAATAGTTGAGATTGAGTTTTTGACTCTAGAGACTTGGTAAATATCATACCCTGTAAAAACCATATTGCATGTTGCAATTTAACTGTGATTTACATATGATTTCTTAGGGAGTGATATCATATAATATTGGACTAATCTGATAAACAACTGATTGATATGAAGTTTATTTGATATTCAATGGAGATGTGAGTGAGGACCTACTGATATGACCACACCAAAGCTGCAGCAAGCTACAGATATGTCAGGTGGAGCAAGCTGGGTTAGATAATGTGAACATGTGAGTGTGATTTACATAGAGAACTCACTGGCACACAAGCACTAGGGTCTGTCTTACAGACTTGCACCATAATTTATCATATTGTGAGAATATTTGTCATATCACAGAAAATAATGATATTTGCTGGATAGTTATCAAATCTATCACAGATCTACAAAACAATTTGCACTTAAAGTAGGTCATCATCATAAGTAGAATTCACCATCATCTGAGCACAAAGTTGTTTGAGGATTTTTGTCCAGAAAATATAGTAGTCTTTATAATGTTATTAATAATCTACTCAACATTTTTATCAAATGTGTGCGTCCATTTTTAATAAAACCACTCTGCATAAGTCTTAAACATTTGTCTACTAGAAATACTGTGTATTGGTGTATAGAATATTAAGTACAAAGTGTTCCTGTAGTTTTAGAATTTTTTTTTTTTTTTTTTTTTTTTAGAAAGTGACTTTCTCACAATATATATTTTTTAGGAACTTCATACATTATTGGGGGCCCATTAGGGTCCTTTGTAAGCAGCAGCACTTGTTCCAGATTTTCTTGAGAGCGCCGGTTATTGTATCTTACATAACAGCTGTTAGAGTTACCAGGTAAGATGCTATTATTATTATTATTTTATAATATGAATAATAATTAAATTAATAATTATTAATAGCATTTGGTAGTTTGGTATTCATCCATCCATAGTTCTATGAGTTATTCACCTATCCCACCTCAGTTGTCTCATGCTGTTAATCTAGATACTTTATGAACTTTGCTTAGCACTGCAAGAGTCAATTACTTTGCTATTCTATGAGCTTTTCAAATATGCTCTTCAAGGAAACCATTCTAAAACTATTGTTTTTCATCTCCTTGAGAAGCCTTAGCTTCTGCAAAACATCATAGAACCACAGTTGTTTTACAGTGTTTTGATTTGATAACTCCTAAATGATGTCCAGTGACTGATGGAAAAAGTTTGGTACTTGTTTCCTTCTTCCGGTGTCATCCAACCTTAAATCATCTATTTCGGTATAGATTTCTTTTGTGACTTAACTTATGAAACTTTCATAAGGGATCAGACCCACATGTCTATATGGAGAAGGAGCACATATAAAAACTTGGCAAGAGTGGGGTGCATTGCTTTAACTCATAGGGGACTGGGACATTCCTTAAATGCAGTCTACAAAAAATATTGGATGAACAATGACAAGTAAAATTGTGTTTAGTAGAGTTAGGGACTGAGTTAGGGTTATCTAAAGGAGGAACACAAAAAAGCTCTTATTTATTGATGGGCATTCTTAAAAAAATATAGAAAAACATGAAGGTAATGGAACCATGTTTACAATTGTAAAATTAGATTTTCCTTTGAGACTTTTATTTTGAAGGGATATTGATATCTGAAAATGTACAAGCTTTAAATAACCTTATTTATTATTTAATGCATACAAAGTCCTGTCTAGTATTCTTGAAAGTTTTTTAATGTTATTTTTGGGTATGATAAAAGTAAGCTGCAGTAAATATAACATTTCTATTTAAAAGTAACATTTTGTGCATTTGCACCGGTTTTTGTTCGCAAGGAATCGGGCAATGGGGTCTCCAGGCTGCACTAATAAAACAATGGCTTGATAATTGCACTGTATGTATGTATAATTTTTTTTATAAAGCGCCACAAATTTATGCAGCGCTGTACAGAACAATACAAACATGGGAAAAGTGCAGTAAGCAATACAAGTGTAGTATCACAGGGATAGTTCACTTAAGTGCTAGGTTGTGTATGACACATGAAGCTGGAGGTCCCTGCCCCGTAGAGCTTACAGTCTAAATGGGAGGAATACATTACATATACAGAGAGGAGTGTAATAAGAGCTGTACCAAAGTGCCAAGACAAGGGTCAATAAATACTAAATATTAAACATAAATAACTAAATAAGGATACAATAAAATATATACATAAGAGTCAATATATACATAAGTCAATGGTAAATATCAGTGCTAGTGCTCCAGGAGGTAGGATTTCAGTTTGTTTTAAAAGTACAGAGGGAATGCTCCTGGCGAAGATAAAGGGGTAAAGTATTCCAGATGTGGGGTGCAGAGAGAGAAAAGGGTTTGAGACGAGAGAGGGCAGT
>JAKJJM010213246.1:0-11680 GCA_021901965.1 Pipa carvalhoi
GTGTTAAGGTTATGCCAGTCAAGAGCAGAAAATACCTTTAAAATAAAATCTTTTCCGAAGTGTAGATAATATTCACTTGCCTCCTTTTTTTTTTCATATATGTTTTGGACAAAATAAAAGATGATTGAGGGTTCCTGCCAATCAAATTATAAAGTGTTATACCAGGGGGAGCTTTTATAATAAAGAAGGTATAAGGATGCAAAGTGCAAGGTTTAGTGAAATCCATCATGGGTGATATTTATTCAGGAGACAAAATGCATTTTTATTTTTTTGTATAAAATAGTTCCAGTTCTAACGCTAAGCATCCCTTAGCTTGCCACCTGCCCTAAAGAAGGAATACAGTACTGGCAACAATTACTCATGTGATTTATAGTTATATGAAAGCAATAACCTCTGAAAACCAAAGAAGAAGTATTGTTAAAAAGCACAGCGCTCAACAAAGCAATAAATAGACTGATAATTTATCGTCCTTCTAAAGGGAGAGAGTCCAAAGAATCTAATATTCCTTCAGCAGCTTCTGCCAAATGGGACAATCCACCCACAGTGCCACCATGGAATAAAATACTTCAAAACATCACAGGACCACCTGCAAAGGAGATGCAGACGAGCAAAAACAAGGGAAAAAATACTTGTGCGATTAGACTGGGACCAATCTTGAAAACTCCTCCAGAACTAGCATTGGTTTTACTATCAATTTGACATGTAGTGAGCTGCAAAAAAGTACAAGGTTTCATAACATCATGTTCCTATTAAAAGCATTTGCACAAAGTAACACCTCCTGATCCCCACCATTTCATTATATGTGCACCTGTTTGTAAATGACCCAAGGAACTCCTGGATCATGTAACTTATGTTTCATCACATCAGGCTTCCTTACATTTGACTACACTGGTCACTCTCCCTGACCTACAGATCATCTGATGGAGTTCCTCCAAGGCTCCGAACTATAGCACCGGGCTAATCATAATGTCCAGTTAAAAGTAGAACTGGAAATTTGGAACAGTGAGGACTGTCTATCTTATTTTTTTTTATACTATTTTTATGTTCCCTCTGTGGCACTGGCAATACAACCTATATTACACTATGAAAATGATTGTGTTCATTAAGATATTTCTTCTAAAAGAGTATTCAGTTTTATGGCTGCCATTCTTTCAAATATACTCATTCATTGTTTGGTTATCATTCCTCTTACACAGAGTTCCACTTTTTTTTATAGATCTGTGAAGGACACATACATAGGCTATGAATCTTATTACTAAAGCCAGTAAAATGTTCATTACAAGGCCTACGAATAATAGCAAAACAGGTGGGCTTAATGCACATACATTTGAGGGGTCTATAATTTTTTTCCCATCCTCTGCTATTGCTTTTAAACATCTTCCAGGACATATTCTGAAGCCGTAAGATATGACTTTCTTCCTTATCCTTGTCTGTCCCTCACTCCCACAAGGATATTTACTGTAGCTGCAGATAGCAGTTTCCCTTCAGTAACTATATTACCAAGCCTCGGGTAAAGCACTAAAATCTGGCTCTAGAAATGTGTTCTGCTCTATTTTCTCAAAGGAACCATACAGAGCCATAACTCATGTTTACGAGAAATGACATGCACTCAGGAGAAACACCTAAAGGTTGTGTTTTTTGAGCATCATATAGATACGTCTGCTGGATCTTAGAAGGGCCTCTAGCATGTTTCAAGTAAGGCAACATGTGATTATTAAAGGTCAAGAGTGAATAAATGAGTTGGTGTGGCCATTTTTTGGACATATTTATCCCTCCTTTGTATATATCTAGTTTACTTTGAAAGTGACAAGAAATTTCCTGATTGCTGTCTCTTTAATTTTACAGAAGTAATAATGTATGTAGACTGCACCGTTGCAAGATTCTATTTAAGCTCCAATAACCATACTTTGTCATTGCAGTAGAGTTAAGTTCTCAGTGACTAAATAGCCAAGTCAGATTGTAACTTCCGTAATTATAATATAAACTGTCAAGTTATATTCAAATTGCAGTTAATTTCTACCTGGAAACCAACTTAGTGATTGGATTTTGTGGACGCAATCTCATCTTTTAGCTGCTTCCGCTGGGGACCACCACCAACCAACACTAGGCTCAGCCCCTAACTGCAGCCAACAGGAACCCAAACTTCAGTCAACTGAGAACAAGGGGGCGAAAGCCTTGGCTGTAAAATTGTGCTGGTTTGTGGGTTAAGAAGCTCCGCTATTTTCCAATAACAAAATGCAACGAGGTCTTCTAGATGTTTTGAATTCATAACATCCAAGCCGCATTTGATTTTATTTACTATAATAATGGGCAATACTCTCTATTACTGAAACAGGCCTACAGACTATTAACATCCAATTAATAAAGCATTTGCAAACAAATCAATATCCAAGCATGCACTTTTACCGTAAGTATTTCCACCGTAACAGTCAAAATATATATATTTCTTCTTATACGGTTGTGGAACTTACCAGTTTCTAAATTGCAAAGAAATAAAGAAAAAGAAAAATGGGCAGCAGAAGGAGAAATCACAGTGTGCAGTCATCACCGACTAAATGTTACCTGTTCACTCAATCTTATTCAGCTGGCCAACACAAATCTATGGACACAATACATTGCAAATGGAATATCGATTAAATCCCACAGAGCTATTAAATCTGGTGACTGAAGCTCTGAGAAAAGTTTGGAGATGGTCAGATGTTAAGCGGAAACTACTGCTATAGGTGACACGAAGAGATTTGTGCGGGTTAACTATTAGAATTGGATTTTTATACATAGATATTATTATACATCCAAAAAAAAAAATATATATATATAAATAGATAGTCTTGACTCATTAAACAGAATGTTGTCTATTGTAAGTGAAAATCCAGAACAGGGTAAAAATATGTCAATTTCATAGGAATTTGTAAGGTTTCCGTAAATGCTTGGAAAATCAGGAATATGTACAAATAATACTGAAGCCAATCAATTCCAACAAATTCATATTCACATTCTTTTAACCAAAGGGATATGAAATAAATATATATATATACACATATAAAAAATAAGTATTGCGATAATTGGTGATACCTTTTTTATTGGACTAACGGTCAGTTTAGATAGACAAGCTTTCAAGAGGTCTGTCCTCCCTTTATCAAGTCCCAAGCAATGCTCTTGATTTGAGACTTGATAAAGGGAGGACAGACCTTTCGAAAGCTTGTCTATCTAAACTGACTGTTAGTCCAATAAAAAAGTTATCACCAAGTACTGCAACACTCAATTTTTTGCATCTGTGAACTAACACGACCTCTCTAGCCTACTTATATACTATATATATATATATATATATATACATACAGTATACTATATATAAATAAAATATTTATTAAAGGGACGAGCTTGATGATATATCCTCAGCAGTGATGATCCACAGGACCCCCATACATCCCCCCAGTATCAGACCCCACCCAGTGCTATTTAAATCATTAACCGGCAAGTAAGCGGTTAATGATTTAAATGCCCAATTATTTCCATAGTGCTAATGCAATATTAGTGCTATGGAAATAATTTGTTTAAATTCTATTAAATGAAACGAACCCCAGCTAGTAGGGGTCCCTGGGACCCCCACACCTCCCCCCAGCATCACCCTCACTTTGCCCAGAGCCATAGGAGCCGCTTACCTGCGCCCTCCCCCCTACCCCTCTGTGTCCCTGTAGGGTAGCGGGGCCTAATTAAATTAAAAGAAGGGGTCCAATCGCTGACCCCCTCCCATGGCCCTCAACCCCATCAGCGCTATGGTGTTGGGGGCCCTCACCTAAGTATGTCCCTACCTAAGTCCCTCACCCCCTACCTAACCATGGGGTAAGGGACTGATGTGGACCCGCACCCCCTAACTAATGGGGGTACAGGTCCATAACACAACCTGTAAAAAAAAAACACAAAATAAATCTAAAACTAATAATCTAATAAGAAATAAACTAACAATCTAATCAAAACAGACTATCAATCTAACTCTAACACATAAAAAATAAAAGTATTAAAAACCAGCAATCATAAATACATAAATAATAATAAACAATTAACAAAAAACACATTATCAATAAAAGAGCACAATAATCGCATTTCTACTCACCGCTGTGAAGTCTTCTCTTCGGCCCATGAAGTAATCCTGGATGGGCCAGTGTTGTTTGCGATGCCCTCGCTCCTCATCTAGATCCGCAGTCTTGGTCTGTCGTAATTCAAGTGAATCTTCTTTCTTGATCCGCTGTCGCCGCCCAAGCGCCGCTGAAAACAGAAAACTCTGCAGGTCTGTCTTCTTTCTTCCCTCCTCCGCGCGAATGAGGCTCCTCCCTCGCTCCCCAGCTATTTATAGGGTTCCCAGGACATTATTTATAGCTGAGGAGCGGACCTGTGAGGGAACTGCAGGCATTTTTCCTCCTTTTATACGCTATGCCTGCTGCTGATTGGTTAATTGCAATCTTATCAATTAACCAATCAGGAGGAGGCTTGAGGTATAAAAGGCTGCCCTACAGGGATTAGACTGCATTAGCGATCCCTCACCCTGCCTATATCTGGAGCAGGGTGGGGGGATAGGATCCCAGGGACCCCTTCTTTTTATTTAAATAGCCCCCCTACTCCCAAAGGGAGATAGAGGGGAAGGGGGAGGGAGCAGGGATAGTCAGGGTGGGAGATAGCTATGAGCAATCAGTCACTGAGATCGCTAAGTGCAGGGAAGCGGCTCCTATGGTGCTGGGGCAGGGTTAGGGGATAGGGGGTCCCAAGGACCCCTTATTTAAATTTAAATAGGCACCCCTACCCCACAGGGACACAGAGGGGTAGGGTGCACGGAAGCGGCTCCTATGGAGCCGCTTCCTGCATTAGCGATCCCTCACCCTGCCTAACGCTGGGGCAGGGTGAGAGGACGGGGGTCCTAAGGACCCCTTCTTTTAATTTAATTAGGCCCCGCTACCCGACAGGGACACAGAGGGGTAGGGGGGAGGGTGCAGGGAAGCGGCTCCTATGGAGCTGCTTCCTGCACTTAGCGATCCCTCTCACTTAGCGCTGGGCTAAGTGAGGGTGATACTAGGGGGAGGTGTGGGGGTCCCAGGGACCCCTACTAGCTGAGGTTCGTTTCATTTAAACAAATTGAAATGAATTATTTCCATAGCGCTAATATTGCATTAGCGCTATGTAAATAATTGGGCATTTAAATCATTAACCGCTTACTTGCCAGTTCATGATTTCAATAGCGCTGGTGGGGGGCTGATACTGAGGGGATCGGGGGATGTGTGAGAGTGGTGGGGGAGGTGTGGGGGTCCTGTGGACCGCCAGTGTAGGGAAGGGGCTGAAAATGCCCCCGAACCCCCGAGCTGAACCCGAATTTGCAGCAAAAAGTTCGGTTCGGCTTGGGTTAGGAAAAAAGGTAAAGTTCGGCTCGAATTAACCTTTAGCTAAGCCGTTCTATCAACACTAATCCTCAGTTATTCTTTCATTTACAGAGGAAGTGGAGCACATGCATCTAGAATTCTGGCTAACTTAACAATATACAGTATGGTCACTTAATGAGAACATTATGACACTGGATAGTTGGATTTGTAACTGGGTTGTTGCTTTGCTTTGTAACTTGACTTTAGTATGGGTTGTAAATGGTCTTTTGGCATTGGTATGTCTGGCTTTGGGCAACTACTATTTTTAGAAATCCAGAAAACATTATTTCATGGACCCAAGGTGGAATTGGCTGCATCAACTATTCAAGACTGAAACCCCAACGAAACTGGTGTTAACCTACATCCTTTTGGAACCCCAAAATTTCTGCTGCAGAGATACTGATGAACTTGAGAAGATCAATAGAAAGCGAGTACGAAACTAGCCGAGGCACCAGGGAATCCAACAGGACCACAGGGGAAAAAAAAAACAGGTAGCAAGAAGGATTAAAACTTAGTCATAGGTCAGGGAGCCAGATAGTTGAGAATAGTCAAAAACAGGCCAAGGTTGGTACATAAAGAAAACATCAAATAAGGACTCAGGTGGAACTCATTCATGAGATGACAAGCTTGGGCAAACACAAAAAGAAATGACCTCATCTTTGTAAGCCTGGTAATGGTAAACAGGAGGAACCTGTGCAAACAAATTGCAGGTGTGTAGCCACAGGCTCAGCACCAGTCCAAGGGACAGCATGCACAGTAATTGGCTTTGTAGGCCGGAACTGAAATAGTGAAGTAGTGGAGCTGCCAGGAGGGCAGCAGGTTCCCTGGTATAATTCCGAGCAGCAGACAAGCCAGCAACCCTTCAAGAGCTCTTGACAACAAAAGCTGATCTGGACAGAAAACAAGACATTGGCAATTTTCAAATCTCATTTTATCCCAGATTTCCAAGCCTCAATCCAGCAATGTTTTGTTTTGTTTTTTTTGAATTGTCAAGAAAGAGATTATGCAATTAAGGTTACATCAGGGTAAATTAAACTACAGATTGAGCGAACATAATGTACTGAAAGAAATTAGAAGTTGGAATGATGTTGCTCTCAAACAGAAAGGTGGTGGGGTGTAATTTTGGTAGTTTGACTTGAATATCATTATCTGGAAGAAGTCTAATGCAGCCTAATAAGATTGAAATGTTTAATAACTTTAACTCCCATTTCAATAACATGCAAAATGCATTACCTTGTAGACTGGTTCCGAGAGATCCTGGATGAATCCTGATGATGTCCGCGCTATTCGGCTTACTCAAACCTACCATTCATTGCTAGGGAACAGGAAACTATTACATCCCCAATGCCTATTGCCACTCTTTTTTATGGCATGGGGAGAGTTAAATAGTGAGTGGATCAGGTGCCCTCCACTGGAGCTTCAGGGCAGATCAGTATTTTTGTCTTCTGTGTACTGTATGAGCGATAGTTCTCTTGTTCCTACAATAGCGCTTTTCATACTAGTCCAACTGTGCATTGTTCTATGCCTCTGCTTCATCCCAGTAATTTCCAATCTCTGTGCTGCTGTGTTTCCCATCTCCTGTTTCAGGATAATGCTCCATAGTGTCCTTACTACAAGTTATAGTTCAACAGTTCCTGCTCTTCTATGCTTGTAGATTCAAGTTACAATTCTCCTGTTCCAGTTCATCTGCCACTCCTGCTTTGATGTTACAGTTTAATATTTTATGCCTTTGCTCCATTACAGCCAAGCTACTATCAGTGGGAGATTTACTTGAAGGCCACTACCTGGGAGGTCCTGTGCAGCACAGAACATACCTCCTTGTGAGAGTTAAGATCTAGAGCTCTTTGGTCTCCATGCCTTAGAATTAACCAATGCTAACCCTCCTGTGGTGCTCACCTTCCTACCAAGCCCTGCTTGACCCAGGAGGGTGATCCTGAGGGAGGGTACTGTTAGCTTCCCCAGACACATTATTACCAAGAGAGTCCAACATTCTAAGTACCTTGGGGCTATGGAATCTTGAACTGGTTCAAAAAAATTTCCCACGCATTTTGAAAGTCCGTAACATACTGGGATTAATGGTAAACCCTGACACAACAACAATGCCACAGATCATGGTCATGCTGAAACACTGCTTCTGTTCTAATCCTAAATCTGACCTTAGTTTACAAAACCTGTATGGTACTTTATCCTGTCCTGAGTAAAAGACTTGGATCCAGTTTCTGTGTATGATTTGCAAAGTCTGCTTACTTAACAGTGGGTGTAGGATCCTTGTTTCTCCTAAAGCAGAAATTCCAGGAAGTCCAGAAAGTCTGAAAAGGATGTTGATGAACATGGGCGAGGAAGTATATTTATAAAAGTTGAAAAGTTGTTCGACCTATTAATTCTGAGGAAATTGCATCAATATAGATCAATGGTTCTCAACCTGTGGGTCGGGACCCCATTGAGGGTCGAATGACGATTTGCCAGGGGTCACCTAAGACTGTCAGAAATATAGGGTTTGAATGGGGTCGTCCAATAACAATTAATGAATGGGAGTCACCAAATCACAGGGAATTGTACTAAAGGGGTCGCGGCAATAAAAAGGTTGAGAACCACTGATATAGATGTTGATGAATGTTGATATCGGTGAAATGGAAGACGAAACTTATTGAAAATACCACAAAGTGTGTCAATTTTAAAATATTTATCTATTCATATCGAACTTTTCATATATAGAGAATTTCTTTTTGGAGCTATGTAAACAAGGGGAATGAAAAAAAACAGCAAAATGAAAAATAATGTCAGAGCATTCATAAATGGCAAAATGAATCTGAAAGGTTGAAATGATCTTAATAAATATATCCCTGAGTGTAGCTGGGCTTTCCCGCAATCCCCTAAAATGATTCTGAACTTCCCTTATTGTGCTGATCATTGAGCCTCATTGACTAAAGTGCGAATTCACCTGTCAAATTCAGTTCACTACTACAATTCGAGTTGCATCGCCAAAATAGTTGTGAATTCACTTCTCAGGATTAACTAAGTGGAGAATATACTTGTCGAACAGACGGACAGTGGCAAGCACTATTGGATGCATAGTGTGGCGTAGTCAGTCAGATAGAAGTAGAAGTCATGCAGAGTGAGGCAAATTCGACAAGTGAAGGGCAGTAATGTCAGTCTCACCATGTCCCACTAATTGTATTCTGTGAATATTTCTATGTCACCTTGTCACTTTGAAATGGTTGAAGTCACAGGTGAATTCAGACCAGTTCACTTAGTCGCATTTGCACCTTCACACCACTCTGCATCTTAGTCAATATCTGAAGTACCTGTGCACACGCATGCAAAATGATGAGAACAGCTCCTTAAGTTTGCGACTCTGGTAGTCGCTTGAATTGGTCACGTTCCCACTTCGCAGACTTTGTTCAATAAGTGAACATGGGGGAAATGGAGAATAGATGCAAATTCACAGCTCTGCATGACTATTTGCCCTTTAGTCAATGAGACTCATTGTGTTTCCTGCATATCTCCACCAAACAGGCATTGTGGGTGAGACTCACGAACAGGTTTGAAAGCGTATAATTTACTAGGTTTGAAATGGATTCATCATGTGGTTTATTGAGATGTACTGGTAATGCAGTGATTGAGCAACATTTTGTCTTATACTAGTAAACAATAAAAAAAATCAGATGTTTGTATTTAATATTAGTTGAAGCTAAGATATAGCCACAAAAAATAAAGAGACCATAATTGTCTATGTCTACTGGGTCTTGGAACCTTGGGTGGACTTGACAGGTACAAAATAATGCTGTGATTAGATGTGTGTTTATATTCCTCTTGGAGAGGGTGGAACTGACAAATAAGATCTAATTCTTACTTTAATATAAAAAGATGAGATTCCAGCCCTTCATTTAGCATCAAGATCTATGACCTTAACAGCTGCTAATCAATATCAATAGCTATGGATTTCTGAATCGGGACAGTCACTATTTGTTTTACTAAATAACTTCAAAGGTAACTTTACTTAATTCATATCAGAGCCCCAGGAAATGGTCCAGTATTAGGAACCGACAACAAAAATATTAGGTCAGCTGGTGAATATTATACAGCGATATTGAGAGTGAAGTATCTACCTAGTCCAGTAATCCATAGAAACCATTCAGAGAAATGCATTTATTAGTCTATATCCAGTAGACTAGTAAAAAACGAAATAAATAACTTATTGTGAGGAGTGGATTGTGGCAAAAATGTTACCAAATTACTGAATATTCATTTCCAGTAAAACTATCACATTTGCATCTTCATTTGCAAATATTGAAAGAAAAAGAAAATCACTGCAGCTATTTTATGGAACATTGGTACAATTCATATGGAAGCAATGATTTGCTGACTCTCCATAGCCAATATAATAGTAATGTAAGATTCGCTATGTGATGCTTCCCGATTATTTTTGTATTTATGTTTGCAATAAGGAAGCCGGAAGAAGCAGTAAAAATGACTGACGTTTAGTTTCTACTACATTTAATTGCACGAAGTGCACATCCCTCCATTCAAGCAATTTACTAGATATCATTTAAAGAAAATTGGACAGCATACTTCAAAAAATGCCTGGCATATTAGAATGATACATACTGAGCACTTCAAGCTGCTCATTGCCCTATCTTGGAGAAGGCCTTAAGAGCTATAATTCTTCATATTGGGGTTCTCCTGAGAGATACTTACCTAGTCCATCTTTAAGTGTTCGAACCTGACTAGTCAAGTGTCCATATGATTTAGTTTGGTCAACCTACTGGTGTAGCATGGGGTATTGACTACCACTATCTTTGCTAACTACACACTGCATACAAATATAATTTTGTCAACTCTAAAGAAAGACTACACACATGGGCAGCTTAAGAGGTGAGCTCACTGCTCCTCTTCTTTTCCTTACCGCAACCCTGAGTCTTCTGGGCATTTCAGAAAAGTCCTCATCATATTATGATTACCCATAGATGGGGGAATCTCCAGTAGGAATGCATTCCATACATTAGTGTGACATTAGAAACTCTGAGAAATAACTAAACCAAGCTAGGAACCAAACCAATTTTAAAAGGAAATGATAGAAGAGAATATCTCATTCTCAAGCTCTAATTGAAATTTCTTTGTCCCTTAAAGTAAATTGGAGCTTCATAGGATATTTTTTTCCTTCCTCTGGATCAACCACACACTGGATAGAAATCTGGGATGATTTTTCTGCCTTCTCTTAAAATTGTGACGGCTCTATGTTATGGGTCCTAGGGAATATTCGGTAGTGCCACATAGATACACCTGTCCATCTTTCAGAAAGAAGTATTCATTTCGCTACATAAATTCCATTATTTTAATATCTGTAAACTGTTTCTCCCAGCTAACATCACTATGATACTGCATGAATGAAAGCTCTCTTGCCTTACAGGAATGTCTTAGAGAGAATGGAATTAATAGTGATATATTTTATCAAAGTCAAATGGTAATTTAGAGAGATATCGCTTCAAATCACACTGAGCTGTCCTCAATTTAGCTGTCAGAACAGAGAACTTATTCAGCGTACACACAGAAGCCAGTGGAGCATTCCTTTTTCATTTATTTCAAGATTACCAAAGTTCTCGTTGAAGCAGGGGGAAGCTGGGACGTTAGGAGAAAGACCCCATCTGCTGGATCAAGCTCACATGCATTCGTAAATGTGACATCCTTATAGGATTAATAACATACATGTCTATCTAGGAAAGTGAAAAGAAACAGTTTTCACAATAATGAACACTTGACCGGTTGGTTGATTTGATATGTTTGAATATAAATTACAATTATGAAGAGATCAAAAAAAGTCATTTTTTTCAACATAATGATTTAGGCTGAACAAGCTAGCTTGTTATCAGACCTCTCCAATTGATTGGGCATTGCAAAAACAGCAGAACATTGAGTCTAACTGAGTTCAGAAACATCATCTCCAAGGCAATTATAAGAAAGAATAAAATGTAATTGAGTGCTCTGTGCTCCTATATTTACCCCAGTGGTCACCATTTTTATTTTCCTTACCATATATAGGGCAGGTTCAAGGGTAACAAACTACATCATCAGTGGGCACTAACAGGTGGTATAAGGGTTACCCCTGAGAGGTAGGATCCAGCTCAGCAAACCAGACGGGACCACCTGGGCTGTCATAAGTAGGCTTCAGAGTAGTGATCAATTAAACTGAAGACCTACTGGTTACCAAGCAACTTAACAAGATAATTTATATTAACATGTTGGAGGCCCCATCTACTTGTTTGCGGGGGGGG
>JAKJJM010213338.1:0-10535 GCA_021901965.1 Pipa carvalhoi
ATATATATATATATATATATATATATATATATATATATATATTTCCTTTTACTTGGACATTAATACTACCAGTACTTTAACAGAGGAATCTTTTTTTCTGTAGCTAAGCCACAACTGCCAGCATCCTTTTACATACAATGGCTGTAGTCCAGCTGCTGCCAGGGAGACTCAGGTTGCAGAATTTTAAGATACACAGATGCAAGATAAATTTGAACTGGCATGCTCTCACAGCATGTAGGAAGGTTTCATTTATGACAAGGATGTGTTGGTTGAGTTTTAGCGGTAAATGTTGAAATACTTTGGTACAGAAGCAGGAAATCAGTGGTAACAAATCTGACTTTCAAGTGGGGAAATTCTGCCTGTGATCCTAGTGATTTTGAATTGCTTTGGCTATGTATTGTTACATATGCAGGGGACAGACAATATAAGGCAACATAATCCTCATACAGTGGCATCACTCCAAATGTCAACATTTTTTTTGTAATTTCAACAGGCTGAATATGCCCCTCTAGAGCTAAGTATTCATACGCATTTCTTTTGTGAATATTATTACATTGTTTTTAATTGCACTACAGCACCAGAGCCAGCAACCTGGGGGTTCAGGGAGAGCTGCTGTAGGGGCCCAAACAGCTCAACAAATCAAGATTTGGTGGCCAGTCAGTCACCTGACTATGTGATTCAAAGCTCATCCCTAAATTGTTTATATTTCAGAAGGTGATGCATGGCTTAAAGCATACCAGTGCCCAGGAGATATGGATGAGTGTGGATGTGGAGGAAGTCACCATGTCTCATATATCAATCCAAGCATAATGTGAAAAATAAATTACCTATCCACACAATACAGTTTTCTGTCATAGTTTAGTCCATGTTTAAGTGCAGATAAACAGCACTCAAATAGCTTATCCCTGGAAAAGTGTGAAAAGAGTTAAATTATCATTAAGTCAGATGTATTACTACGCTTAGTTCCCTGAAAAATAATTCTTCATTTACAACTACATAAACCACCAGTAGATATTTTAATTGAAGTAGATTTTAATAGTGGAAATAGTTGTTTACTCAATGACAACACAATGTGTAGTTACAGCTGAAAAGAAAACATTGTATTAACCTATCCATTCTAATGATGTGATATAAAACAGGGATCTACATATTGTGACTTGCCAGCTTCCAACATCTCACTCTAGGCACATGTGAAACATCACATTTATTATATTATTTCAGGAATGTCCTACTTCTATTTCCCCTGCTGTTGATGAACTACAGCTATTGGAAGGGGTAACCCAGTTTTTCAAGGCATTTAAAAACACACTGGTAGTATAATAAACTTAAATGTCTCTGCTTTTATTTTGCTTCAACCAAACCACAAATCCCAGCATCGCACTCTAAGCTTATAGTTGTCAGTTTAGTTAAACAAAGCAGCTCAAAGTCTATGGGTTGGACATCACAGTCATACCTTATTCCATTCTGTTTCATTGTATGCCTGATTATAATAGTTACAGAATTCCATTTGGTATAATAGCACAATACAGTTTATAATTCAAAGGATTAGGTTTTTTTTGGTGTGACCTATTGTACTATATTATAAAAAATATGGATTATTTTTTCCAAACTCTATAATTGTGTGGCAGACTTTTCCTACAGAAGATGGCTTATGCTATGCTAGAAATGAAAACAGAAGCCAGTCCTTGAAAAGTGGAGCTGTCTGCAATCATTTGAACTTATGAAATAATTATGTCTGAGAGTCACTCTATGCTTCCAATAAATCTATATGTGAAGTGTATAGTTATTGATTTTACTATTATTACATTTTCTTTTCAAGTCAATAACATAAATGAAAAATGATTTCTGAAATACAAGGGCTGTTCTTTATTTGTGATAAAAATATTTAATGAGTTTTTCAAGAATAGAGATGAGTTACAAAAGTAATGCGTCCTTATCTTCAAGTAAAACTCCAGCCCAGCATCAAACAAGAGTGACAGAGCATTATACTTACAGCAGAGCAAGTGATCACTTCAGCTTATGGGAGGAAATAAGTAACATTCAGTGATGGAGTGAGACTCCTTAGTACTACTCATGATCAGTACCTACACTCTGATATGAATGGAACTTACAAAATTCTATTTATTGTCTTGCCTATGTGACTACTTACATTACCAAAGGTACAAATATCATGCACTGCAGAGTGCCCTGCTTTTTTATACCTATTGTTTTTTCACTTTCTATGCCCTTTAAAGTACCAGTAATACCCCAAAAAACTTCACATTAGCAATGCAGTTCATGGCAATTCAAAACCAGCACTTGTAAAAATGTTATCTTTGAAGAAGAATTCATGAATTTTATTACTTTCTGTCTGTTTTAGCTTTATGGATAAGTAGACCTCACACAGTCCGTCTGTTTTCTTTGGTGCTTTAGATAATTCACATTCAGGAAGTGTGCCCCAAAGCCCAGATTTTAAAGCCAAATATCATACTTTATAGATATAATTTAGAAATTTTGGAAGCACTGATTTAATATATGGTAACTATAAATACATTTAGAAAAAAATTGGTTTTACAGAAGCGTAGCGTGGAAGAATACACAATTCCACATGCAGGAAGATATGAAAGAAAATAGTATTTGAAGTGAAACATTTTGAGGCAACAGACAGAGGCCGATCCACATCTGAAGCCTGGGTCCATTGGCCTGTAAAATCCAGAATTATCCCCGTCACTCCAGTGTTCAGATAAAAGCATCCTTTATTCATTTAATTAAAAACACATGGTATACACATGGTATATATACAGTGAAGAACTTCCAGTATAATGATAAATCCTACGCGTTACGCGCTCACAAGCTCTTAGCAGTGATGGACAACCTTTTGAGCTCGGTGTGTCAAAATTCGTAAAAAATGGAGCATAACTCGAGTGGTGTGTCACTTCGATATAGGCGGGGCAACTCTCCTACTGAGAGCACGGCATGAACGGCACTATGATGTGTGTCATCAAAAATGTCTCAGCGTGTCACCTCTGACATGCGTGTCACAGGTTAGCCATCACTGGCTTAGGGGGTTATTGACTAAAGTCTGAATTGTCACATAAAGGTGTGAATTCGCCATCTAACAACAGTTGCAAACTACCCAGTAGATGACTACTTACTATGGGAATATTGTTGCAGTCGCAACTTTACTATGGGAATCTGCTGTTTAGGCAATGAAGAGTAGAAAATCAGAGCATAGCCACCCGAAGTAATGAGAATTCAATTCAACAGTCAAATTCTCACTTTAATCAATAACCCCTTTAGTTATAGATTATGACTTTGGATAAGTGCTTGGGAGCACAAAATGCATAGGATTTAGCATTATACTAGAAGTTCTTCACTGTATACCATGTGTTTTTAATTGAACAAATAAAGGATTCTTTTATCTGAACATTGGAGTGCAGGGATAATTGTGGATTTTATATTTGACATAAAGACAAACGTATGAGACGTTTAAACTCCAGAGCACCCAGTGAGATTTGTTTGATGTGAGTAACCGTCATAGATTATATAGCACACTGCATAGGATTGAGCCGCTATTCTTACATATTTATTGAGAATATAAATTTTGTGTATCCGTTGGCCTGTAGTCACAATGGTCAGTACTATGATAAAAATACAAGTTCCCATATGGATTAATATGGCAGTTATTCAAAATATTACTTATGAAATGTTATATTGAAAGTTAAATTCATGAATTATATTGCTTTCTGTCTGTTTTTATCTGCTAGCAGCTAGACACCATATATATATTATACATATTATATGTACTAATTGCAAATGTATTTAGGGCCATCTCAATTTTGGTGTTATTGCCTTTTTGAATTTTTATTTGTGACTTGCCATGTGCCTTAGGAAAAACTAATTCATAGTTCAGACAAAGCAGTTTTAAGCATGTTACACACATGGACCACACTCATATTTGCCAGCATTTCTAAACGTCCAATACTACCTCAGACTATGCCCCTTTTTGGCCTCACCCTTCCTTAAAGGACCAGTGATACCAGAAAATATAAAAATCTAATTTACCATGGCAGTTATTCCTATGTAGCACTAATGAAATTTCATCTTTGAAGTTGAAATCCTCTTTTGTATTATTTTGGGCCAGATTTTCCAACCTCCGAATAGCTCTGTATATGCCTTTGCGAAGGCATTTCCGCGAAGTGCATGAGGCGCGCCGCTGAAATAGTCGTGGATGCGCTTCATGCACTTGAAGAACAGGCGAACAGAGCGGCAGACAAAACTCTGTTCGCCTGTTCTTGAAGTGCGTGAAGCGCGTCCGTGACTATTTCAGCAGCACGCCTCATGGACTTCGCGGAAATGCCTTCACAAAGGTATATACGGAACCATTCGGAAGTTGGAAAATCTGACCCTTTGAGTTTGTTTCTCTTTCTTGCAATTAGACCACACCTCTAATATAATCAAGATCTCCGCTTCCAAGATGATGTTTTTACTGCATGGGAGTAATTCCATGCAAATCCAAGTATCAATTTTCTTTTCTATTCTTTTTTTTACTTCTTTTAATCAACTTTATTTATATACAGACACTAATTGTAAGCTGTTCTGGAAAGAAACTGCATTGCAGTTTGGAGCACTAGCACTGGTTTTCATGTCTATTTTATATTTATGCAACTATTTATTCAAACATATTTTTTTTTTATTGTCTTATTTAATTGGCGCTTATAGCCAAATAAACTGTCACTTTATGCTTCTGCACTTGTTACCCTCCTATCTGTTTATATAAGTCTTCCTCCTATTTAGATTGTAAGCTGTATGGGGCAGGGACCCCCATCCTCTTGTTTCAATCATGGCCTGTCACTTAGAGTGATGTATTTTCTTGATTATATGCTTGTCATTTACTTCACTTGTTCTTTGTTAAGCATTTTTCCCTTGGAACAACAAATAGACGGCTACGGCTGATAGGTGCGGCAATAATAATGGTATACGCTCACCTCTCAAGTGTAGTATGGAGTTGTTGGATTGGGTGCTCTGGAGTGTCAGTGTTCCTTCCACTGCATGAAATAATAGCAATACGAAAAATGATCCGGCACATCCATTATCCAGATAAAACGTACTCTTTATTTCAAGTATTTAAAAGAGGACAGAAGACAGCCTCATGCCCCACATCTTACGCGTTTAACGCCATCGGGCGCTTAATCATAGTTTATGATTAAGCGGGCGCTTAATCATAATCTATGATTAAGCGCCCGATGGCGAGAAACGCGTAAGATGTGGGGCATGAGGCTGTCTTCTGTCCTCTTTTAAATACTTGAAATAAAGAGTACGTTTTATCTGGATATTGGATGTGCCGGATCATTTTTCATAAAGCACTTTTCCCTTGTCTGTATTATAATTGTATTGTTGTATTGTACAGCGTTGCGTAACCTTTTGCCGCTTTATAAATAAAAATATACATACATACATTGCATTAATGTGTTTTCCTTGTATTTAGGGATCATTTTCCTACGTGATTCTGGAAATGTTTTAGATAAAATCATTGCAGTAAAAAAGCCACAGCATTACAGAAATATAACAGAAGTAATTTGGCTTAATGTAATAACAACAAAATCAAAGGTGAAGTGCAGAGAATTCCTAAACTGCACATACAGGAAAACATTAAACATGCTCTCTGCTGCCATCTAGACTCTGTATTAAGAACTCCCCTCTCAGCTGTCTGCTCTTTAGCTAAATGATGAGCAACCAGTGACACTTTAGAATCGTCCAGCTCCCATTGGCTTGATGCATGCTGAATGTATTGCTCCGTGATAGACACTGTCTGCTGAAAAGTAATGGGGTTTGGCATTTAGCAACTGCAGCAGATCTATTGGCACCAGATCCTTATTACAGAAGTAGAAGAAAAGGCAGCTGTGGTGTATTCATCTAATTTAATCAGTTGTTGTGTACTGTAGTACTTGCCGATACATTATTTGTACTAAAGGCTTTTCACACATATGTGTCTTTAAACACCCCAAACTTTTTTTGCAGAGCTCTGGCAATCTTTTGCCAATGCAGAGGTTTCATGATCTGTTCTGACCCCATGACATTTTTAGATTCCAGTAAAATAATGATGTCATAAAAACATCACTGTTGGCAACATAGATTTACATGATGTCGTAAAAACATCACTGTTGGCAACATAGATTTACATGTATTTTCCTTTATTTACCATTCCAGAAATGCCACTTTTTAAAAATGAAAAATCACTAGGTCAGTCTTGATAGTAAATATTCACAAGCTAAAGTAAACTAAACTAAAGAATCATAAAAAGCAGTAACAAAATGTTGGGTAAAAACACACAGGCAAAGGCTAACAACAAAATACTTTCATGAGAAACTGCTCCTAAATCAAATAATAAAAACAGTTCAGAAAACTGTGCATAATAGACCATTAGGCCATCTGACATAGCTATGAGAAGAAATATCTGCTTCCCAGTAAGAGGCCATTGCCCTTGTTGAATGAGCTCTCATATGCCTTGTTGATTACAATTACTAAAAATCTGGAAAAAGTTGATTTAGCTGTTATAAATCTTTTCTTGGTCCAGCTGGAATCAAAAAATGCATCTGTTTTCTGAAAACTACATAATAAATCAATATAGAGCCAAGTGAGTTCTGTCTCTGGTAGAAATATATAAGCCAGTTTGTGAATCCAAATTTGCAGCAGGGCATTGACTGCTGCTGACTCCAGACAAAGGGGATCATTCCGGTAGCTCAGAATTTTCCGTCCCGAATTCACTTTTAGCGAACTCCCATTATAAGGTCGCGACTGCGACAATTTTTTAGTCGCGGTCGCAATTTTATAATGGGAGAATTGTCGCGGTCGCGAATTTATAATGGGAGTTCGCTATAAGTGAATTCAGGACAGAAAATGCGGAGCTACCGGAAAGACGCCCAAAATGTTCTGGCTTAAAAAGCAAAGATTTGAGCATTGAGACTTGCACCAATACAATTTCCCCCACTCTTTCTGAATCTCTAGAATCACTGAATGCAACTGCCACTGGTGTCTAGATAGAGTCTGTCTGCTTGAGAAATCTGCCTGGGGATTTTGACCATGTAGATTATGTAGATCATGTAGATCATGTAGATCAGGAGTGTCAAACTCTATAATTATATTTGGCCTGCGAGAAAATACCAAGGGTGAAATTTACAAAACTCACAAAGGTCGTTTTCAAACTTTTCCAGTTGTTTTTATGGAATATCTGTCATTTCATTGAAAAATATCTATAGATTTTCTCCGACTGAAACATTTCAATCGAATTTTTAGCCATACTTTGAATCTGAATTCCTGATTTTTCTTGTGGTTGCAGCAATATTTTATATGTTAAGTAAATGAACCCCTGCCCAATCCTATTGTTTGCTATTAAAGCTTTAGATAATACATAATCATAAAGTAGATGCAACCAGAAGATAGCACACAACACAGAGCAATAAAACACAGGTATCAGATAAGCATATACTGCATAGGGAATAACAGCCATGCCAATACAAATAGCAACTTTCTTTTTCTGAATTGAATACTGCTTCATAACCTTGAACTGAAGGTTCAGTTGAAATTACTTCCCTTTAAATTTATATAAATACAGTAAATGAGAATGATTTAATGAATGAGTAAATTCCCATTCACCTTTTCAGACTTGGTTGTTGATTGATTCTAGTTCTTTAGGCGCTATCCCCACTGTGCCAGAAAGTGCCATTGTGTTTTTCTTACAAGCCATCTGGCTTGTTTGATCACTAAAATAGTTGATACCATGAGGCCTAGGTTGACATACATTCTCTGGCTGAAAATATCATCTTTTCCTGGAGACGAGCAAAACTAGTAGAAGTGGAAGCACACACCAGCAGGGCCACTTTTTGGTGAAACTGGGGCCCTGGGCAAATCAAGTACCTCCCCCCCATAGCTCTCTGCACAGTTATGAAGTTGTATTCTCCTGAAGCACTAAAAGCAGCTTTTGAGGAGTATAGAACTACATAACTGTGTAAAAGCGCTGTGCAGAGTGCAGTTGGGGATCCTGGGAAATTGCCTATTCCCCCCCCCCAATGCCAGCCCTGCACACCAGAAAAGACCCACTGCAGCCACACCCACCCTCAGGCATGTGAGAGATAGAGATACTACAGCCCGACTAAATATAAAGCTGCACTCAGTCAGAGTTAGAGTTCAGATTTATATTTTTATTTTCATAAAGGGCAAGTTGCATTTTGATGATCATTTACTTTTAAAAGGGAAAGATCCTTGCTTCACTACATTGGGTAAACCTATGAGTAATCACCTTTCAAATACATAACAAATTTTCTCACTTTATCTTTTTTTCAGCACAAATAAAGCATATTTTTTCAGACGATAGTATCCCCCAAAACAGCAGAAATGAGCACTCTATGGAAAGTTTAACTGTTTAACTGTTATAAGAACAACAGAGAATACAAAATCCACGTAAAGTCCTGAAAAGAACTGCTTGTCTGGTTTTCTTGCACAGCGGCAATAGTATCTGTTTTATGTGTACCTTCTTCCCATTGATGGAGAGAAGAATAGGAGACATGAGTAAAGGCATGCAATATCAGGTTTCTTTATAAATACAGTACACATCCTCTGGCACCATGACTGCCATTATTGAAAAGAATTGAAAGCAAACATATCTGAAGACTTGACTGCTTTCTGTTTTAATTCACATACCTACCAGGAAATCATTTTATGCAAGCAGAAAAAATGACAGTGAAGCAATCTGAAATGTTGCATATTACGCACACATTTTAATAGTAATATTCCTTAGGATACCCTGCTCAGACAGGGGTTATTCTGTTTTTTTGCAACACAGGAAACACTACAGAGCCACTCTAACCAAAATTTGGTTAGTTGCATTATAGCTATACATCTAAAATAAGCATTGTTATCTGCTAAACAGTTTCAATTAAAATTTAACATTATATCTTCTAAATAATTGTTTTAGAAAGCCTCCATAGTAGGTAAGCAATAATATAGCTTCTTTTTTCTTATCAGTAACTCTAAGGGGGTCATTCCGGAAACTCTGAATTTTCCGTCCCAAATTCACTGATAACGAACGCCCATTATAAAGTCGCGACCGCAACAATTGTCCCATGATAAAATTGTGACCGCAACAATTTTTTAGTCACGGTCGCGATTTTATAATGGGAGTTCGCCATCAGTGAATTTGGGATGGAAAATTCAGAGTTTCCAGAATGACCCCCTAAAGGTATAAGCTACATTGATCATAGTACCCAAGACTGATACTGCAATAGGTATGTATGGTTTTGTATTTAAAAAAAAAAAAAATTATAGGCTATATTTATAGTATGGATTTTGCATAATCATAATAATCCCTACTCCACAGGGAATAATAGGTGTTTACCAGCCTAAATCAGACTTTTGTTTGAAAAAAACTTTTTCCATGTATTGGATCGATAAATTGGTGAAGATGGCAATATTGATATTTTGCTGATAATTCACCACCTTTACTAAGTTGGCAGACTTTTCGACTTTTATAAATATCCCCTGAAGAATAAATAGATTTTTTTTTTATCATGTGGACCTGGACAAGGTCACCTTACTTAGGTAAAAGTAAGTGTAGTTTACACTTTACTTATACATCACAATATATCATAGTTAAAATAAAATGGTAGACTGGACATTGTCTAATCTTCTCCCCAAAAATATGAAAATGCCTTACATGCATTTATAGTTATTACATATTCAACCTGTGCTTCTGAGAATTCTGAATATTATCTATAAAGTATGATATTTAACTATTTACCTTTAAAAATTAGCTTTCAGGTGCACTTCATGAAAATGTATTATCTACAACACTATAGAAAACGATGGGACTGGAAGATGTCTGTTTAACAACATGGCTGCTATTTGTAAAGATAAGACAGAAAGCAATAAAATTCATATGCTAAATAAAATAATATTTTTAATGTATTTGCATAACTGCCATGCCAGTTGAAATGGTAACTTTAAATTACAAAGTCCATTAATAGTGTTGTTGTAGTTTAACAACTTAAACTGGGTTATTTATCAAAGTCCGAATTGTCGCATAAAAGGTGTAAATTTGCCACTTCCCCATATTCGGATATTCAGCAAACTCTGCGATGTGGGGAATTCGCCAGCTACCAACAATCGTTACTACACAATAGACTGCTGCTGACATGGTCGCGACTTCACTATGGGAATACTGACTCAGTGGCGAATTCGCTATGGGAATCCTTTGTTTAGTGAATAATGAGTATCGAATGAGAGTGTAGCAACCCGAAATGATGAGAATTCACTTCGACAGTCAAGTTCTCACTTTGATAAATAAACCCCATGGTGTAGGGGTAAAAATTAGCATTACAGACATCTAAAGAATAATGCTACTTCTCTGAGTATATAAAATGAGAATAAAACAGTAATGACAAATTTTGCTTTTGCGGCCGCTCTGTTCGCCTGTTTGTGAAGTGCATGAAGCGCGACCGCGCCTATTTGAGCGGCCGCGCCTCGTGCACTTTGGGGAAATGCCTTCGCAAAGGCATTTC
>JAKJJM010213447.1:0-13879 GCA_021901965.1 Pipa carvalhoi
GGGCTTACTTGTCAATCAAGTAAGCCACGCCTCCTCCTACAGCTCCTACAGCCTTTCTATCCGACACAGCCTGCAGTGTTGAACTGACAGGCAGAGAGAAGGGCCAAAAAGATACAGGAAGGTACATTTTTTTTAATGGAAGTGTATTACAAAAATGTTCCTGTAGACTGTCTCTATTTTATAAACTAATGTTGTTTGGAGGTGATAGGTGCACTTTAAACACAAGCACTGTTTTTCATATTTTTTATCCTCTTTTTTTATACACTGAAGAAAACTTTGGGATCAATTAATAAAGAACAAACTTAGATGTTCACTCAGGCAGAAACCAACCAGGATAAGGACCCAACACTTGTTTGCTGCACTTATTGCCGTCCTATTTGTTGCAATGGTACTAATTAGCTATTTTAAAATGGCATTCGGGACAGCAGCTGAGCGCTGATATTTGAATTTGCCGCCACTGACGTCATCCTTTTGGCTAAGCCAAACCAGGAAGCGTTGGGGAGAGATGAGTCTCCCCAGCGGCTGCCGCATGGAAGCACCGCTCGTTACATTTAATAGACACAACAAAAATCTGGATTTCGAAAAGGAAAATGGCATTTTCGATGTTAGTAAATGAAAAAAAATCAAATTTTGCAAAATCGCAAAATTCGATTTTAATAAATT
This sequence comes from Pipa carvalhoi, assembly GCA_021901965.1. Taxonomy (NCBI): domain Eukaryota; kingdom Metazoa; phylum Chordata; class Amphibia; order Anura; family Pipidae; genus Pipa; species Pipa carvalhoi. The sequence continues at coordinate 664 of JAKJJM010213447.1, forward strand.
TCGCCCTTAGTATGTGCAGTGTTGAGCAAGCTATAACTGTGTATTTCACACCAACAACACCATGTAACTGATTGTCACCCATTGATCCTATCTGTCTAGAACAGTGGTTCTCAACCTTTTTATTGCTGTGACCCTTTAGTGCAATTCACTGTGATTTGGTGACCCCCATTCATTAATTATTATTGGGCGACCCCATTCAAACGCTATATTTCCAATGGTCTTAGGTGACCCCTGGCAAATCGTCATTCGACCCCCAATGGGGTCCCGACCAACAGGTTGAGAACCACTGGTCTAGAAAATGCATTAGATACATAAAACTAAGCATCTCTATTGCGGCATCCGTGATTTAGAGACAACAGAGGCAAAATACTCAAGTGACATCATAAAGGCTTGAACTGCTGTTAATATACACAATGCAGTATGAGTGTACACCACTGTAATATCATCCACAATGATCACAATTTCACTTTACCAAGTTCTAAACACAAATACTGCCTTGTAAAGCCAATTCACAACATTAACAATATATGACAACTAGGGCTGCAACTTATAATATTGTTTTATTAATGTTAACATTAATCTGTAATGTTAAAGCAGGAGACTGACATTCAAGGTTTAGCACAACCTTCATATGAGTTGTATTTATAGCTACGTTTTACAATTATGCAAATGTTCTGTACAACTGTTCTGTTCTGTACGGATAATTGATCTAAATGTTTGCATTTCATTAATAGGAGCAGTTAATGCCATATTACTATCTCTACCAAGATAAAAATACACGTATTACATACAGTGTGTACATATACATATTCTCAAATTCCATTTCAATGGGCTGATTATTACTAAACTGATATAATAACTGCTTGCGTTTTCAGAACAATGGATTCTGACTAAACCTTTGTGGACTTATTCAATTTGTCTGACTTTTATTGCAGCCATTTAAATTGTATCAAAAAGGTAAAAGATTAAAAAAAAAATGTATTTACACCTCACAGTCTACTATGTGAAAGCGGACTAGTTTAAAAAAAGAAGCAAATTCTGAGTAAGGCTAGTGTTATTCATATTACACAAACAAAATATCAAAAGCACAAGTAATCCATAGGTGTTCTTTAGTAAAAATGAATTTTAGGGGCGAAATTTATTAAAATCGAAAATGCCATTTTCCATATAAATAATTTGAAAATAGCATTTTCGATTTAAAAATACAGAATTCCGAATACACGGAGACTTCAGCGGCAGTAAATTCAATTGGCTGCAGTTGGCCAATTGAATTGGCCGCCGCTGACATCATCCGTGACGTCAGCGGCTCCTGATTGGCTAAGGCCAACCAGGAAGCGCTGGGGAGAGATGAGTCTCCCCAGCGCCTGCTGCTTTGAGCAGCCTAATGTAACGAGCAGCGCTCTCATGGAAGCACCGCTCATTACATTTGGTAGAAGCTCTGGAAATCCAAAATTTCGAATTTTTATTCGGAATTCCGAATAAATTCGGAATTCCAAAATCAAAAATGACATTTTCGATTTTAATAAATTTCACCCTAAGAGAGAGAAATAATGCATTTAAATGTATTCTCAAATTGTTACCATTCCTGACGAAAACACTGGGCAATCGAGTTTTTACGTAACATATCGATGTTCATACTTTCTAGCATGTTACATTAGGCTGGGCTTATGAACACAAGTCTAAAATCACATCCAGTTCAGTTCATTGATTGAATGCGGACACATTGCTTTATGATCTTTAGTTTCTTTGTTTTGATGAATATGCAAAGATAATTGAGGAGATAACTAATATTCTTTGGATAGTTATTCCATCCATTGACAGTTTCTCAATCTAAAGAGTTTAAAATCTCAAATAAAAAGAAGTTAGATGGCTCAGTGACTGTTTAATTTCCTTTTATAGAAACCATACAGGAAGCTTTAAATTAATCCTATGAGATTGCTTCACGGCGTTCGTGAACATACAACATTTGATTTAATGCTCTGTACATGTCTTGCACCAGAAATCAGAGAATACTATGTGTCTGAAGTCCCATTTTATTCACAATTTCTGAAACTTCACAGTATGCATAGTCATGAAATCTATGCGTATGCCTGGGGCATTTACTTTAAAAGGAAGAAAATGAAACTATTGAATTGCTAATCAAAATTTCAATCAGTGAATATTAAGGCACCGAAAATAAATACAATTTAGCGACTAGTCAACTTGAGAAAAAAAAAAAAATCAGAAATGAATTAAGACACAGTGAGGCACAAGGCAAATAAGCAGTTAGAGCCAAACCGCCCTCTATCTGCAAAACTAAAAACATGACTTGAAGGCAAGGGACTGAGTCTGCCCCTTCCCCCTTCCCAGTGGTTGGGTCCTAGGAAGAAGCCTTGGGTACCTTTGGGCATAATCAGGATGTGTAAGAAATGACCAATGGTGCCTGGTCAATGCTTTAAGAATAACAGTCAACAACCCAAATGTAACTCAAATAGAGAGAGAGCAAGACAAAGAATATTGAGCCATACATGACCATTACTGCCACATTAGGCTGCTGTTATTGCCCATACCAACATTTGTTAGCACGGCCATCAGAAGACTATCAACCAAAATGGTGAAAATTATACTTTTGCCTTACTGAAGTGAAAAAGAAAAAGTCAAGAATATTCTTTGTGCCCATTTTGCTGTCTAGTTAATGCACCCACTCCATACTGGAAACATCAGAAATCAGATTCTAATTATTTACAGAACAAACAAATAATACTATTCTTTGTTAACCACCAGGACTTGCAACATGTATTTACTGGATGAGACAAAATAATAAATTCTTTGATTTATCTTTTATTAAAATAGAAGCTCATTAGAGAACCATGAAACACAAACCCAACATATAAAAAATGGAACTTTTCTAATGTCAATTAGGATGATACGTTATGTTCAAAAAACCATGTACAAAACAAAAAGCTCCCTGGGAGGTACTAGTTATTAAGCAGAGATCATCTGTTTCAGAACCTTGAGTACTTCCTCACCAGAGGCCATTTGTGCAAGAAGGTCAGCTAGAATGGAAGAATCCTTATTTAAAACCTGCCAAAATACTGAAGGATGAACAGCTGAGACAAAAAACTTGTAAGGCAAGATGCAAGACATACATGGTTTAGAAAGCTAAGTACATTAAATATACACATGGTTGTGGAAGTATGTTTCAGCCAAACAGAAAATAATCATCAGTAAATGACTGAGTTCAGGGGCGGATCTAGAAAAATATTTATGGGGTGGCGAGAGAGTGGCAGGGATTTTTGAGGGGTGGCAACATATGGCAGATGTATACATTTAATTCGTTGCTGCCAACTGGGGTGGCAGCAGGGGTGGCAAGGCTTCCTTTTAGGGTGGCATTTGCCACCCTATGCCACCCCGGTAGATCCGCCCATGACTGAGTTAGAAGCAAAACTGTGTGGCACATGGAGATGCTATGCAACACAACTTAGCACAGAACAGCCTCTTTTGAAGGACGCATACAGGAAGAGCCATCTACTTTGTACTGAGAGAGTAGAACAAGGGACGTTTAGGCACGAGACCATTGTGCAGTAAAAGGTCAGATTACACATGGTTAAAAACATAAAAGAAATTGGAGAAAACAGAAGAAAAAGCAAAACAACAATAAGATTGTAAGCTCAAAGGGGGCAGGGACCTCCAATCTCTAGTGTAAAACCACAACCCAGCACTTAAATTGATGTATCCTTGTGATATTATACTTGTATTGTATAATGCACTTTTCCCATGTCTGTATTATATTTGTATTGCCGAATTGTACAGCGCTGCGTAAATTTGTGGCGCTTTATAAATAAAGTTATACATACATACAATAACAAAAACATCTGTTAAAAGCTTTAAATTTGTCTAAGGGAATCAGGCACTAATAAAGGGCCCAATTTAGGCTTGTCAGTTTCACCAGTCAAAATGGACTTTTTTTCAACAATTTGTTGAACTGCGATCATCACTCCAGATCTTAGAAACAAACAAAAAAAAAAATGTTCCAAACATTATTCCTTATGGGAGAAAGTGTTAGCAAACATGGCAACTTGGGCGAAAAGATAAAAAAGAATGTTTTCGGCTTCAATAAATTTTGCCCTTCATGCAACTGATATCTAAAACCTGAACACAAGTAACACCTATTTCTTAAAACAAAATGAATGCTTGTCTGAAACTAGAAGCTGAAGAAGCAATTTGTGAAGAATAAACATCACAAAGACTTACGCTCTGTAAACTACATGTGTTCTAGAGAAACAGAACAGCCACCTAGCAACAGGTGTTTAGCTGGCAGCAGTCTCATGATGTATCACTGAAGAGTTGCAAAGATTCTCTTGCTGGTCATGTGACAAAGGTATTGGTAAAACAGAAGGATCTCATTCTTGTCAAAATGTTTGGAAGAAAGCATTATGCTATGTAGTAAAAGTCTATAACCTAGAGGTAAAGGGGGATATTTACCAAGGTCATGTAGGAATTGATTAATTCTAAGGTCAGTCAGATGAAAGTGTACTGTTTATGTACCTAATTGGTCTGCAAGTTACATTAATTTTGGTAGCGATGTCAGAAGTTCCTGTGTGTCCCTAAAAAGTCCATTGATGAAAGGTTGGATTAGTGGAAACCACTTGCTATACTAGGTAATCTAGGACAAGGTTTAATAGTAAGTCCATCTGAATGTACTATTCCATCTTACTCTGGATAAGAAGAATATGAGAATGCTCTATTATCATAACCAGAGTATGAAGAGAAAATAGGAGCTCTAAATTTTTAATCCTTCCATACAATCTGTCAATACCTCTCATGGGTCACTGGGGTACTACAGGACTAGTATGCCTCTTGTGGAGCTAAAGTGTACAAAACAAAGAATAGAAACTGTGCGCATCTTTCAGAATGAAGGCTCACCGTGACACTTACGTCTCTAGAGGAATGTACTAAGGTACACTAATGAGCTTAGGTGGATCCTCTCTACCACAGTGAGGCCAATGCTGGTTAACGCTGACTTAAGTAGTGTAAGTTTTCCCTTGGGCTTTACAGTCACGTCATTAGCATGTGAGGAGGCACTGATTGGCTGTAAACCAAGTAATACATTTCTTAGGTGTTTTTGGAGAATTCAGAAAGGAGTCTATTGCATCAGCAAACATACTGTCCTCCATCTCATCAGGGAAGTAAAATTCTGATGGTACCAAGACCGTGCATGGTTGAGATCTTTGTCAAATAACAGGTGAGAGAACTTTTGTCAGTATTTAGTGAAAATTCAGGAGGCTGTCAACTACCCAACAGCTGTTGCTAGGTTCCATCCTCCCAAAGAACAAAGACTGATGAAATATTGCTTGAATTCTCTCTCTTCTATATGAAACTGGGAAACTACTACTTAATATAGATGTACGACACATTGTGCCAATGGTAATCTCTCCATTTCATATGAAATAATAGTGTCAACATTGCAATGAACAATGGTAGAAGAGAGTGGAGTAATTCAATGAACAGGTGGAGCAGCCCCAAATGCAAGACATACAAGACACAATCGATTTCAGTAGAAAAGAAGGAGTACTTGTTTTTGCCATGTGCTGCATTGCAAACTGCTCTCTGTATGTTATGCCTATGTGTCTGTAACTGCATCAACAGGCGTTTACAATTAACAGCTTTTTTACCTCAACTAGCAGCCTTTCCGTCAGCTCCTAGCTCTTGAAACCACTATGCCATATCGTAACTCTATTTACTTTCAACCACCCTTTCTTTGTAAATGACAGTTAGGATTATTTAAGATTATGTTGTAATCCTTTTAATCCTCCGTGCTTTAAATTTCATCCTTAAACAGCAAAGTGCACTTAGCAAAAAAAAAAAATGTTTCAAACATGTGATCGAGACATAAATCTCTTCCTGTTCACTTCAACCATGATGGAAATCATAACCTCACTCGACAAAAGAAAACAGACTTGTAATTGCTTAAAAGGAAAGTAATTGTTTTGTTTCTCTATTTTTCATTCCTTTTTTTTTAACAAACATTTCTGCACCTTTGATTTTTTTCGCATGCCAATTTAACAGAAAATAATAGGCAATACATCCTCCGTATTAGTAAACAAAATCCGTTCGACATTCTACATTAGAATGCTAATTCACCTGCAATGTGCCTCATTAAATTGCCATAATTAATATTTCTTCCATAATATAATGGATTTTAAATGTAAACATAGCTAACAGGTATAATTTTGTTTCTCCAATTCCTTTTATCCAAATCATTTGGTGGTCATTTTCCATATATAATCAATAATTCATGGTCTTAAATTGAAAACCCAAGCTAATTCCAACTACAAATTTTACTGTCATTTATAAAAGAACACATCAGCAAGGCTAATTATTGCCTCGTTTCACTCTGTGGCCTTTCATTATTCTGTAGGTAATGAAAGAAAATAGAAATAAATAATAAAAAATAAAACAATGGTGTAGGGCTGTGTTATTATGCTAAGCCTATTTTGCTTGACCATGTGTAAGACACAGAAGTAAAGTACGGATCCTTGTTTAAAGTCTCTAATAAGAAAAGTTTCTTTAATGCCATGTTAAATGACAAGTCTCCAACATACAGACTAAAACAACAACTACTTTGACCACTAGACAGCGCTGTTTTATGAAGGCTTCTTCAGAACATTATTATTCGATTTAATACATTGAAGGAGACAAACAACACATCTTGGAAGAAATAAAGAATCTTTCTCCACTTCGCTAATGACCATGTTAAATAAGGGCTTTCTATTTCACTTCTTTTTACTGTAGAAATATAAACCTTCCTTTTCCATTTACAAATGGTGCTCTCATGGAAAAACATTAGTGCATACCTCTCAATGTACTGGGGGGGGGTGCGCAGTGGGACAGTGCCATTTCCCCATGGTACTGACATCACCATCGCACAGTCCCCTCCTTGAAATATGGTTGGTTTGCTGAAGAAGTCATTAATGAGTTCACCCAGTCGGTATTCCGATGACATCCTTGGGGTAAGGAGGAGTGCTAGGGGGCTGGGGTAGGAGGACTGGGTCACCAGAACCAGGGGACAGGGTCCCAGGATAGGACTCCCAAAAATGGGATGTGTTAGTGAATAGGCACTTACAATTTCTATTGTAATGAAATTAAATCACCAAATACAGTAAATGATAAAACCAACATAAATGTATTACCTAACATGCCCATTTATTAAATGGTACTGCTGTAAAGGAAATACAGGTAAGAACAAGGAAAGTGATCGCTAAACAAAGCAGTCCATTCTGTACCACTGTTATAGTTGAGATGAGGCTTCTGCTACACCCTTAAGATATTCCTCTGGTAGGTTAGCATAGCAACCATGAATATCAGATATATATACAAAATACAATGTTTTACTCTTCCTTATCTCTTGCTTTCCCCACAGTGATCATCACCTAATCATCTTTTCAATATCGAATCCTATCTTCCTTCTAGTTTACATTTCTACCATTCATTCACTCATCTAAACATCGGGGTTTCAACTCAGTTAAAGTAGCTGAGTTTATTAGACCAAAAAATACAAACTTAGCCAACATTGCGATCACAAAAAAAAAAGGTATTTAATTTACTAACAGGTGAAGTAATATATATTCTCTAGCAATTCACAGCCAGTTCAGTTAAAGCAAGTCACAGTGCAGAATTCAGTGTACAATCTTCTAAAATCAGCAACAAACATTATCCAAAAAATCAAAATGAGTTAAAAAGCCAAAACCAGCAAGAAAAAAAAAACTGCCAAAACAGTAACAAAGTATTTCCAACGCTAGAATCAGCCATTAGGTATGCAAAGAAACCAAAATCGGGATTACACTTAAAAATAGAAGTACAATGCCCCCCAATAAAATATAACACAATATGTATAAATGTGTGTGCAGAAGCAGGCAGGGGAGAGGGAAAATGCTATAGGTAAACATTAAATTCACCCCCTTTCCCCTACCCAGATTGCCCAGAGGAGTAGAATAGAATAGTTCAATAATTTTTATCCTTTTAACCCAATTCCCTTCCTATACCCCATTGCCTGGAAAGTAGAGAGGCTAAATACAACAACCTACAGGCATTTGTATACAAGGTGGTCCAAAGATGTGGAGACACCTGAATAAATGGAAAATGGCAGTTGGGAACACCGTCCTGCAGGTGGCATGTTGCTAAGGAGAAGGGGTCAAATCATTGAGGGGTGGTTTGAAACAAAGCGGCCATTTTGAAAACTACCAAACCTTTTTGAATTCTTGAGATGAGAAAGCCTAAAAACATTCATTCACTGCTAAAAGTAGTTGTATCGCAGCCAAACACTGCAAAACACCATTATGTTCCATTTTTATCATCAGAGTTAATGGAACCAATAAAATATGTAAACATTGTAAGAATACATTTCCCATAACCGTTGCTGTAATATATTTAAAAACAAATGTACATTCATGGGGGCACATTTACAAACAGTTTTTCGACTAGTGAATGCTGGAGAGACAGTCTGTATTAATGATATCGCTGTTTCCTCCTATTTACTAAACTGTTCATAAACCATTTTATCTACCAAAAAGAATTCTCCGCCCTCAGGCTGGTGTAAAGTCATTATTCCCTATGGAGTTGGTCCTGTCATTTAGCCTAAGATCAAAATATTTTCTCATTGAAAAGAGACATCGATGTCAGTCTGTAATGGAGGGAACCCTCATAGAAAAGCATTGCAAAGTGTGTCCTTGTTAACTGATTGATATTTATCGATAATGATTTATTTCGATGGGGAAACATTTTTATCCATCCTATGTAAAAGGGGGAAATCGAAAAGTACAGAAACAAAAATAGACTCCAAAATGGGGTGAAATCAATCGATATGGTCAAATTGGTCTTAATAAATATGCCCCATGCTGTCTTTCACCTCTTCGTGAAATAGATGGGGCAGTGCGGTGGCTCGATGGTCAACACTGCTGCCCTGCACCGCTGAGGTCCCAAGTACAACTCCACCCTGGACTTCATCTGCATGGAAATTGTATGTTCTCCCTGAACCCGCATGGGTTTCCTTCCACAATCCAAAAAAATACATCTGTGTGTGTGACTGAATAGGGAAACTAGATTGTAAGCTCCATGGGGCAGGGACTGAAGTGAACGATGTAAAGCAGTGCGTAATATATCAGTGCTATAAAAATACAATCCAAAACTAAATACAATAATGATGAAATGATATAGAAAATGTTTTTCTTCATTGTCTCTAAACATATGATTTTTGCTATTGCAAATAAAATATTTTTCTTCCAAAACAATGAGTGATTAAAAAGGATTTTACATGTGTCCATTATATTGAAGCTCCACACAAATCTATACATTCTGGTTTATCACCTGATTGCTGTAAACAAAACATAATCACAATTATTGGAAAATGCATTCCTGGAAGGGTTTTAGCGAGAAGATAATTGCGTTACCTTATCCTTTAATAACATCAGGCCCCAAATCAAGTGAGACTAGTTTGTACCAAAATAAATTGTAAATCAGTGCAAAAGAGAAGAGAGAACTAGAAAAGCAGTTTGGGTCCCTTGAGTGATTGCTTATTACATTTAGATCCAGTATTCAGTTATATATTTCTGCACAGGCAAACTGGATTTCCTGAAAGCCATTTTATATCACTGAAATGTGTGTTCTGTAAACGTTAAACAGTAATGCTCAAACATCACTTAAAAATTATTTGCTGGACAAATTATGTGAACACAGGAGTACAAGTGGATCCTCCATATCACAGGAGAGTTAGTATTAACTCTACTGTGGCCGCAGAGTCTAAGGAGCCTTCACTCTTCAAGCCTGCAAGGGTGTATGGCATTTTGTTTAAGGAGATTCCCAGGTTGTGACCCTCAGGACAACCCTATATATATATGTGTGTGTGTGTGCTGTGTACAGTTTTATATAGATATGTATTTTACTGCACAGTTCCTATAGTTAGTAAGTTTTACTCTATCTTTGCAATAAAAGTTGAACAGTGAGTTTAGTATCGAATGAAGAACTAAATCAGGAAGTGATGTAGATGTTGTCATCCTTCCAGCACCACAAAATAAAAATGTTTACAGACCATCTTTACTTTCTACAGAGGGTCCATGAAGCTTTAATAGAAGGAGGGACAAACCAGTAACCGATAAGAACCGTAAATAGCTGATCATTGATCAGTGAGTTTAACAGTAGAACAAAAGCCAGGTCATAATTAGTGGACTAGTTTACTCTTTGTGACGGCCCTCACCAAAATTCACCAAGACATCCTCAACCTGTGAGGAGCTAGTTTTGGGCGAGGATGTTCACTTGCTGTTATAATAAGCCACCATAAGCAATTCAAGTATCAGACATATCAGATTTGGACACAATCTGGGCACTCTTTTGCATATTGGAGTTCCCTGCTTCCTTTGATTAAAATGTACTTTTTTCCCCACACTGGACTCAGCAAAGGGACAAGGTCAAGGATGTAACTATAAAGATCACAGCAGTCTGCACACTGCTACCCCTTTTCAGTCATGCAGTGCCTGCCTCCAGCACCCCCCAGAGGTTGCAGGAAGCCCAAGTGCTATCCCTACAGCAAGCTCAAGGGTGGGGGCCTGTAGTTACTCTGCTGCATAGGGTGCCTGTGACTGATCCCTAGATGACACCACTAGAGGTATTTTAACTTGTTACAGTGTCAAATCATCATTAAAGTTTTACATAGTCCATTGTTTCTATGTGCTGTGGAGCAATTTACCATATACAATAGGAGTAGAACTTAATTCCACATCTCCTACAGCTAATCCAGTCACCACATTATCCATAACTAATTCCGTTCCTCAGATGTTTTTTCCTTCACCAGCACAAAATGTACCTCCTATTTTTTCCCAGCTCCTCCTCCCCATGCTTTACTATTTCCAGGTCTGATGAAGGGGTCAGAGGACTCCCTATCAAGCTTCCCTCTGTATCCAAGCAATGTGTTTAGTCAACAAACATGTCTCACACTCCAAATCACATAGTAAACTATGTATTGGATTACTTACTACCTTAATTGCTAAATTAAAAACTTTACATTTTCTGAATTTCTGACATATTTGGATACCCTGTCCCTACCTCTTCCCTGTCCCGGCTCCATCTGATCTAGCAGTTAGCCTTAGTGCTACAGCGTTCCTCTCTCACAGGAAGTTGAAAGTCAACTTCCTGTGAGAGAGGAACACTGTAGTGCTAAGGCTAAGCACTAGATCAGATGAACATGGGACAGGGAGGAGGGGGGCGAACACGGCTGTCTACCCCATGGCTCGGCCCTGTCACCTGACGTCGGCAGAAGGGCCGGGCCAAAGATATCTGTGGGTCACATATAACCCATGGGCTGTAGTTTGCCCACCCCTGCTCTAAAACAACATTTAAAAGTTATTGCTTGATGCAGGAAATAGGCAGAATTTAGCAGTAAAATCATGTAAGATAACATATCACAGATAGTAGTTAGTGGGTCAGATTTTGACTTTCACTGAAGCTCTTGACTCTACTCCTAGATATGTTTTTTGAAGGACAGACTTGCTAAATATTGATTTTAATCCAATACTAGAAAACAGTTACATTTGTGCATATGCACTTCATCCGTGGTGATCACTCAGTGGAAATATTTAATAAGTAACTTTGTATCCACATAATTTGGAGTAAAAAAATAAAAACATGTTTGAGTTATGTCAGTGGACAGACAATAGACGATCCTATTAGCTAGAGTGAACATATTTTTGGGGCACAAAAAGTAGATAACATTCCTAATGAAGTCATTTATGAATCAATAACTTAGCTGGAATAATATATAAAGCTCCAACTAATGAATCACTACATCAAGCTTATCAGCAGAAGAATGTAGGAATAGAAGCCTGATAGAGAAAGAAAATTCTATAAACATTTGTGTCAGATGTATTTATCTTTACTTGTTCGCAATTCTGCTATCAACAGTAATTTTACTTGGTAAGTTATTTCAAATTATTTCAAGTTGGGAGTCATGAAAGCATGACTAACTGTGACATTTTTTGTCAAAATTAATTCAGCTGGAGTTTTTTCTTGCAATTTTTTTATATTTTAAATGACCTCTGCTTTAATGATACCCACAAGACAAAAGAAGAAAACTTGGCTATTTTCAACATTTTCCCCACATTTTGCTATTTGTATTAAATTAAACTAAACCAAGAAGGTTATTTATCAAAGTCCAAAGAGTCGCGTAGAGGTGCAAATTTGCCACTTCTCTTGCTCTCCTCTGAAACTATTTTTTTCTGCAATAAGGGGAATATGAAAACGGTTTGGTACCTTAGGGCAGATGAAACGTTATGGAGCTGTACACATTGCTTTAGTTGTGAATGCAATGGCTATATCTTAAGTGTCAGTGGTAAATTAGGGGACCGAAGACAGGGTCTATTTCTTGCATAAAGTCACTGGAAACTAAAAAGTCAGAGCAAATATAACAACCAAGTAACCACATGAGCTAAGAATTGGGTAACATAGGAAAGGGTGGAAAAATTACTTGTTGTTGTGTAGGCTTGAAATAGTACAGTTTGTTTTTTAACTAGTTGTAATTAATTAGGCAAAATGTTGTAATAATAACAGTATGGGGCAATTTATAGTTACCTGCAAGTGACAACCACAGTAGTTTATTGACTCTTGATCTGATTTTTTGCTTTAATCATACCCTAAGCTACGCCATCCAACTACTCCTGGGGTGCTTTTCAGGGTAATTCTTTATCCAACTGTAGAAATCTACCTTATCAATTCATATCAGCTTTAATCCCTATTTTTAGTATCCGGCAGAGCCAGGGCACTGACACATTTTTCGGGTGCACTACTACCCGCTAGTTCTCACTTTTACATTCTAAAAGGTAAAACTTTTTTCATTACATTACTGATCTTTCTAGGTGTAAAAACAGGTTCGATCTTATGAATCCTTTCCAAGAGGCAATGGGCGAAATTTATTATAATCGAAAATGCCGTTTTCGATATGCATAAATTGAAAACGGCATTTTCGCTTTCGAAATTCGGATTCCCATTCTGAATAGTGAATGTAACGAGCGGTGATTCTATGCGCGCACCGCTCGCTACATCTGCCTGCTGAATGCCAGCAGCCGCTGAGGAGACTCAGCTATACCCAGAGCTTCCTGGTTTGGATTAGCCAATCAGGAGCCGCTGACGTCACGGATGATATCAGCGGCGGCAAATTCAATTAGCTGAGCGCTGCTATTTGAATTTGCCG
>JAKJJM010213929.1:0-11360 GCA_021901965.1 Pipa carvalhoi
TCTCAAAGTGGTGGTCCGCGGACCGGCGCCGGTCCGCGGACCAATAGCTGCCGGTCCGCGGTGAGGCTGATTGATTGATTAAAATCAATGACAAAAGCTGGGTGACGGTCCGCGAAAAGCTGGGTGGCGGTCCGCCACCTTCCTGACGAAAGTTTGAGAAGCACTGTTCTAGTAGTAGTATCTTACTATCTCTCTCTTTATCTAACAGAGTTAGTCAGCCCTCACTGCACCTGCAACTTCTCAGCCACAGTCATGTCCAAACACTTTAGCAGATTTATATCTTTATACAACTCTAGGGACATGATTACCCAACCTCAGTCTAACAAGAATTACACACCACTACATAAATTACAAGCATTAGAACACCTTTCTACTAAAAAACAATTTTATTTCTTAGAATACATATATAAATGTATACAAAGAAGATGTTGTGAGTCAAATCACAAATCAATTCCAATAATTTTGAATCATAATATTCAGGATAATTAGAAAGAGTAGACTTTAAAAGCAACACATATCAGTTTACATGACACAAAGTGCCGCTTTCACACATTTGCAAATCAGTTGGGATAATTTTTTTCACATCTAATCCCCAACTCAGTGCTTAGAGCAGAAATACATACTTTTGTCTAGCAGGTTTTGCTAATAAGTTAAAACTCAAACTTTAAAGGGAACAGGGGGTAAGCCTTCTCAGGAACATGCACATGTGGAATGGGGTAAGCTTTACCAGGCTACATGTCCATATGCTATGCTGAACAGGGGCTTATAGAGCATTGGCAGGTGGAAAAAATTATGGGACTCTTATAGGTAAAATATATATTTAAGGGGAAATACTATAGCATAGGGAACTAGGGACCATGCCTGCAAATGCAACAAGACTAACACTGGAATCATAAAGAAAAAGTGAGATGTACACAGCTGACTCTATTGGAGAAAAACACAAAATAAATCAGTCTCATGGAGAGCAGTCTATCACCGTCAAAAAAAAATCAGAAAAGTAAACAGAGGTAAAATATCTTGCATATTTATTAGTTTCGCAAAAAAGTTAGGCAAAGGGAAGTTCAAAGAGAGTTGTCTTTCAGTCTTTACAAGAAAGGAGCTTGCACACAGAGCAGTCTCTCACACAAAGGCAGACAAAATAAAAGCAAACCATAAAATACGAATCTGTAAGTAAGATTATTTGATAGAGAAAGAAAGGAAAACTGCAGTCTCACACAAATGAACAGGCCAACAGAATGGTCTCCCACAAAAACTTGAAAATAAGGCAAATTCTTAGAGAGAGGCAGGCAACCAGTGCATTTGTATACAGAATAATGATAACAAAGGACAATCTTCCAGGAAGAGATGGAGACACAAAGTAGTCTACGTGAGGGAGATATTAGCAAACAGAACAGTCTCACAGAAAAAAATGCACTACAGCTAATTTTCAGCTAAGTCATGTCAGGCTGGCAACAAGCTTTGAATTTGCTTTCTGTCATTTGACTGCTTCATGTGACCTGGTAATTTACTGGTATAAATACAGGGCTACCACTAAAATAATCCTCTTTCTGGGGGGGAAACGGTGGGGTTTGATTTGTTTTTTTTTCTTCAGAAAATCAGCACAAGGAAGAACTATGCACATAAAGCAATGTCTTACAGAGAAACAGGCAAACAGAGAAGTCTTTAAAAGATATGATGACAGTCTAAGGATTTACATCTGTATTTTAAATAAAAATAGTATTAAGCGCTATGCAGCATATCCAGAAAAAGCATTTTCTTATGCATATACTAAAAGGTACACTCAAAAACTGACATTAAATCTGTGATAAAGTCATGCAAATTCCACAGGCAACATAGTAGTAGTAAATCGGTTATACAGAAGAATTTAATAAATGTGGCAGTATAAGAGGATGCCACCATACCAACAAGTTAGTTCATCAAATTTCTACCCCAATGTAGCTAGCCCAGTTCACTGTGACTGCTGAGTAGTAGACCACACAAGCTTACAGAACAGGACCTCAATTGAAACACATTGCACAGAAATCTTATTTGTCCTCAGCAGCAACACAAACTGGCAAATTCCAAAATGCCTTTTGTAAGAAATGTCAAGGAAATAACTTTTTGTGAGGAGCTTCAAAGACTGGATTAGTGTACAGCACAATGTCATTAGATTTGAGTGTATTAATGATAACAGTTAAATTTGGTCATGGAAGAATAATGGTCTGGGCATGTGTTTTGTGACCTGGGATGGGTTCCAGTGAGGAAAAGTTATTATATGATAGCATACAATGATATCTTGTAAGTGTACGCTTTCAAATTTGTGATGACAGATTAGGGAAGACTATTCCAGTTAAAGTTTCACAATGTCCCTGTGCACAAGCAATTAACATAATAAAAACAATGTTTGGTGAGTTTTGTGTGAAAGAAATTGAATGACCGGCAAAAACACTGACCTTGACCCATTCAAACACCTTTGGAGTAACCTGTAACGCAAACTGTAACTCTGCCCCAACATCAGTCCCTTTTTCCAACTAATACTCTTGAAACTCATGTTCCACAATCTAGTGGAAAGCCGTCCCAATGCATAGATCTGGTTGTAATATTAAAGGGTGTAGCACCTTCACAGTAATACCTGCAGTATAGGGAGTAAGATGTAAGATGCACATACGGGTAGCTACATAGATATTTAGGATGGCTCTGGTACTGTCTCAGAGTCAACAATACATTTTTTTTTTACCTATCTGTGTAGAAAGAGAAGGTCCAGTATCTAAATGACACCTGCTGATGATCTCTGCAAACAGGCAGGAGAAGCAAAAGAAAAGAGAAGCTGCAACTCCCACCTCCTTTTGAAGTGAACCCTCCCAACAGAAACCAGCTTCAGCATAATTTACATAAAATACATCATGTATATTTTAATAGTATGAGGCATTGGCCAGCCTTCTGTTGGACAGCTTTGTTCTGCATAAGGATACAGTCTTGCCACATACATTTTTTTTATTCCTTACTAATAGACTAGTGAGGTTAAATGTCATAATAATTCTAATGTAAGAATTTGATTCACAACATACACATGACTGCACAAATTCACAATGTAAATTCATCATCTTATTTTGCTTATATACAGCAGGGTAATATGTCATTGTTAGTATCTGACTAATGCAATACTTACTGTACATTAAAAAAAAAATTACTTATTATAGTAATAGTGAGCCGCTTTAATTATATAATAGGAATTTATATAGAAGTGTTATTTCATTTTTGTTTTACTATCATATAATTCTTCATGGAGGATTATGGTGCTAAATCAAGAGTTTAAGAAAATACATTTTAAATGTCATTAAGACATTTAAAATTATTTAAATTGCTCTTATTTGCAATAACTTTCACATAAGTTGAAAATGTAGTCCACATCTCATATATGAAGACACAACAATAGGATTTGATTAAGCCTAACCACATTGCATAATCCAAGGGAAAGCACAGTGCTAATTGTACTTAAGAGAGAGGTGAGTGCATAGGCTAGATACATTTTCATAATAATTCCATCAACAACCTTTTCAGTGCTTTTTGGGACTTCATCTCTTTGTAGAATACAAAACATATACCAGCACTTCAGCTACTTAAATGCTCAGAATAACACTGTATACCTAGGGCGGTATTTATTAAGCCCGAAAAGACTCCATCGCAGTCTTTTCGGGCTTAATAAGTGCAGTTCCGATTTCCATATTATGGAAATCGGTGTTTCTCGATTTCCATAATATCATTTCTTCGGTACAAGTACCCGATTTCCAGATTATGGAAATCGAAAAATACCGATTTCCATAATCTGGAAATTGGGACCGCAATAAAGTCGGAAAGACCGGTACCGGTATTTCCGACTTTATTGATTACCGCCCCTACAGTATATTAGTAGGTAACTTTGTTTGCATTTGTTTATTTGGATGTCTTATGTGGGCCCATCTATATAATAGAATAACTGACAGCAGTAACTGTGCCTGTGAACCTTAATTAAGTAGTAAAGAGGTGAGAATCACTAAACTGCAACCACTGGATAGGACCTAAAACTCATACAATGAAAACTCAACACTAAGACACAATGTAATACACTTACATTTTGTGCTTTTATTCAAGTGATTCCTTGCACAACATGTTTCTATCTTTCCTCGGGTGCCACTAAGGGGCATATTTTTCTAGATTTCTGTTTTTGTCAGTTTTTTTTTTGTTTTCTCCAGTTGCATTGTTTTGATGAATTTTTTTGGTACTTGTTTTTACAAAATCAAGCAAATACTATTTTTTAGTTTGATAATTTTTACATGAATAAATATTTTTATCATTTTTTTTTACCCCATTTCTCTCACCTTGATTAATATGCTCCTGTGTGCTGTTTTTGCCAGCAATTATTCTGTGTGGTACACAAGGGATACACAGCTTAAAGGGTGAGACCTGCTAATGATCATGGAAGTTGTAGGCTAGTGCCACTGCCCATTTTATGTTACACAAATTAAGAAACAATACACACTTTGAAAACCAGCTCTTATTGATAAAAACAGGGTACATTGATGACAAGGAGCAAGCATATTCCCATTTGAATAATAATGTGATTTCTGGAGGCACTCATTGATAAAATGCATTCTGAGGAATAATGTTTAGTCATATGATTTACTTTATGTGTAGAGGCAAAGAAAGTAAACCCTATATACCCATAAGGTATAATTTCCCTTAAAGTCTGTGCATATAATTGATGTACATTGTGTTTGATAAATTATTGGGTTGCCTTTTGTTTGCTTAATATAGAAAGCCTAGTTAAACCCAGTTAAAAGCTAGAATCTCTGCTTGATTTACCTGTTAATTGTGCCTAAGTTAGTTAAATGGAGGAGAGTATTTAAATAAGGATTTTTAAGCTTTCAGATCATAAATGGATTGTGCATATGGGGGAAATTGTTATGCCTGTTTTAAAAAGATGAAAATAAGCAAATAAAAGGAAATAGTGTATTTTATCATATAATATTCCAGTGCAACATTTTATTTAAGAAGATCCTATGTTAAACTGGTGGTGCCTTAACAGGAGCATGGAAATCAAAAACTTTCCAGAGTTCCCTTTCTTTTCTCTAGCAAATACTAAGAACCAACACTTGCAATAAACTACCCTTGTATACTTCATGCTATGTCAACATAGAGGGCTGGGAAAGAGTGTGATGGTGCATGGCATGTGTGTTGTGATGCTGCTGGGCATGTTTATATGGCTCACTGTAGGCAAGTAATCAGTGGTGAAATAAAATTTTGATGTCACTGAGGGAGCAGGAAGACCAAATTTAAATGTTCATTGAGTTTAGGGAAAGATGGAGAAGATATAACATTCACATCACACAATTATCTCTTATTGTAACTACATTTACTGGAATTATCATTTTACCCAGAATGACTTAATTTATACCCACTTGGGAATGATTTTTTTACTGCTCAGATTAAGTCATGTATGCAACTACGTAATGCTACATAAAATACTTGAAGTTGGTTTTGCTGGCTGGACCATGGTTGATAAAATAGACACTGCTTGGTCTTGAACAATCCTATGTTCTATTAAATAAGTCAAGGGTCTCCTAAATTTGCTAAATTACTAATTCGGAGTGATTTTTTAAGTGAATCTATAGCAACTGATAAAAAGGGAATGAGTTCATAGGCAGTCTCCCTTTAAAGCAGATTAGCTAGAGCTATTAACTTCTCCACTACAGCACCTAACAGTCCTTTCTCAACAGAATTAAATGCCATTGATGGATAGACTAGTGAAGATTTTATGAATGTATGTTATGTGACTGTGGAAATGAACAATCGCCCTGTCGAATATTCCCATTTTAGATCTGGTTTACATAAACAATTTTGTCTCTCAAACATAGTTAGATGTCAGAATCTGATTGCTTGTATTTTTTATCCATGTCTGCTTGTTTGTTTACACGATTCATGGAAAATAGCAAAGAAAAATGAACTGATCACAACCAGGAGACTTTCATTCAACAAAATATATCAAATATAGTTGATTGTGTTACCCATGCTATTTCTAAATAAAATATATTCTCATATATATATTGCGCTGTACAATGTACTACTGGTTGTATATATATTATAACTGCTCTCAGTGTAACACATTGTTTTATAATTACCGCACAGATCCAATTTCCTGCTTATTCCAGTAAATGATGCCACCCTGGTACATACTATACAATAAAGCTTTATTTATAAAAAATTTTTTATTGAAAACACTGGAAAACTTGTAGGAAATAGTCATATGATCAGAACCAGTGTCATTGAAAGGAGAAGGAGAAGCTGGAGCTGGGAAGGTCTCCACACCACCGGTCAATAAACTTCAGCACATCTTGACACTCAGGGCTGTGGCTGGTCTGTGGACAGAAGAGTAAATATCCTTAAATGCCGGAGATAAGAGAAAGGAAAAGGTTGGGCAAATTCAGTATTTCCTGAGACTTGAGAAATGGAGGACAGACCTTTTGAAAGCTTGTCTATCTAAACTGACTGTTAGTCCAATGAAATAAGTATCACTAAGTATTGCAGTACTCATTTTTTAATATATATACACAAATAGATTATTAGCACTTGTGCACCAGAAAGGCAGTCCCAAAGTATGTAAATAAAAAGTTCCCACAATGACTCCTTAAAGGGTATGCAGCAGACCTTCCTGTCCACATGATCATCAAAGAAAAACATTTATGTATAGTCACGCTACCCTTGTTAGAGGCAAGAAAAAAGAGGCACATAGTGTAATACATTTACATCTACATATCTCACTTTTATCGATAGGTAATGCGCTCACAAATTATATATAGCATCAATCAAAATCACTTTTAATATAAGAAAAAAAAGTTTTGTACTCAAATTTAAAAAGCACAGTCAAAACTTATCTTACAAGTCCAAATCATCCTCATTCTAAGTAAGGTCTCCTATGCATTTTGCCTTAACAGGCTTACCAAATGTGTCCTTTTTGACTAAATGATTAATTCACCTGTCAAATTCACTTTGCTACAATTCGAGTCGCATCACCAAAATAGTCGTAAATTCAG
The DNA here is from genome assembly GCA_021901965.1 of Pipa carvalhoi. Lineage (NCBI taxonomy): Eukaryota > Metazoa > Chordata > Amphibia > Anura > Pipidae > Pipa > Pipa carvalhoi. The sequence goes on from JAKJJM010213929.1 coordinate 7,050, forward strand.
TTCTCCTTATTCACTAAGTGCCGAAATAGACTTGTTGAACAAGCAGAGACAGACACTGTTGGATGCATTTTGTAGCATAGTCAGTTAAACAGAAGTAGGATGCAAAGTCATGTGAACTGATGACAAATGCCCCAGTGTAGTGCAGTGACAAATCCCTAACAGTATGGAAGAATTACAGAATAATATAGAATAGAAGAATATTCTATATTCTATATAACAGTATGTAAGAATATACAAAATTAGATGGTTATTTGCCACATTGCAGAGTTTGCTCAATAAGCAAACATGGGGTAGTGGCAATCGAATGTAAATTCAGATCTATATGGGACTATTCAGCCTTTAGTCAATAAGGCCCTTTATGTCTGTGTGAACAAGGCAAAAATCTTTGAGAAGCTTTGAGATTCATGTCCACATTTCCAGTAGTATTAATTCAGGAGAGATACAAAAACTTATAGGACATTAACAATGACGCTGTACAGGCCAGAATATATTTTTATTTTGACTTTATTTAATGTGCACTTTGATAGAAGACTACCATTCACACAAATAGACCAACTTAAAATGCCTTTTGTTTGTTGAATACTATTTAATAGTATTGTTTTCTTTAAATTATTAATCAGTAGATACTTAAAAAAATATAATGAAACCATTTATATCTATCTAATGTATTTGAAATTGTGGTCTGAACTTGAACGTTTTCTTTAGTTGTTGAATCATAAAATTAAACTGGGGTTACTGAGCTTTCTCTCAGACCTTTACTACTATACAAAGAAAAGGACATTAAAAAAAAAAATCAAATGTAATGTACAAAGTAAAATAAAAGGTTCAAGACACCGGCAAAGCTAAAGTAAAAATGTTCTAACCCTTTATATAACCAAACCATTGAAGCCAGTTGGAAATATGGTTTACCTAGTGATTTTTTCCTCATTATCACTTAGAGCAAGACCCTGCACTTGTAAAGCTTTAAAGTATGTTTCATTTCTGTTCTTGGAATGTTATATAATAACAAAGTGCACAAAGCCTTTTTTACAGTCATTGAATGGTAAAGATATAGTTAATTGATCGTTCCTGCCATATTAAATGAATTCACTGAATTTTGTGATGTGCTCATAATAAAATAACAACTTTAAATATAAAATTTAAAAAAAATGTATGTTATGCAGGAGGTAAAAATAAGGATAACTGTACAGATTAAGTAAAAACAATGAACATTTACAGATAATACATTTTTATTATGCTTGTTTTAATGGAGCACCAAAGAGTGTATCTCTATTGTATCCCATGTTTCAAACCTCTCCATCATGCAATCAATTTTCTCTGTGTAGTTATTTTGTCTTGAGCAAATCCTTCTGTCAAGAATAAATTGACTCTTTGCTAATCCTTTTTTGAAGGCTTAATGGATGGCAGTTATCAAACCTCAAAAAACTATTTTGTTGGCTTATGAAACACCTAAATTTCAAATTTTAAATTGGTAAGTTTTACCAGTACCTCATGGAAATGCAATGCTTGTGTGTAGTATACGTAAGAACATCTAATAAGGGAATGTAAACTGTTGAGTTAATTTACAATGTGCTTTAAATCAAACTCTGAGATTGACCAGATTATAAATGTATAATCATTTTACCATATACCAATATCCCTCATTATGAAGAGAGTGAATGTGTTAATATTTATATAGGCCTGGTATGCAAATAGAAACAGCTGATAGAATAGACATTCTGTAATGTCAATCACATACAAGCAAGTTGACCCTGCATTAACAAAGGCACTGAACTTACATGTGTAAAATGAAACCCTTGTTATTATAGGAACACAGATCTGTATTATGAATATAAATTATTTTGCATTGTAAGAAAGAATTTACAGCTGTCAAAGTTAAGCTCATTGTCCAAATTTATGTATATTGACAAGTGGTGATATTTGGATTTAAGTATCTCTTTTTTAAGACACAGTTATCACTGCATGCAAATTGTCTTTGTATGTGCTATTCCACATAAAATAACAGTAAAGCTCCAGATTGAATGGTGCTAAACACAGCTGTTCAATCAACTGTTTTTATCAAAACCTTCAACAAAAAGAATTTAAATAATTAACCTCTTGCTTTCTGCGACTTGGGAAAAAAAAACAAATAAGCTGCTGAATATTATTAGTATTAATATTTATGGAGACAGTTTATCAAACAGTACATCTTCACTGTCATCGCTGCAATACTTTTTTGATGTTCCCTTCTCTATACCTGTTGTAGTGAAAGTGACAATAACAGTAATCTACCATGGGAGAATGGTAATAACAGTACAAAACAATCAGTGCATAGGTTAAAAATGTCCTATGGTTCTCAGAAACAGAAGGAATATGGCATAGGTAAAAATACAAGCTTGGTTGGAGTAGTACCACTAGGGAAATTGCACATCTTTAGCATTTTAAAAGAACATCCAAGACATAGACAAGTAGTAATGCCAAAAAATGCATAAAGAAGAATAGGAGAAAAAGCAAAACTCTTAGGCGCTTCACACAGGCTGTTTAAAGAAGAACTCCAGCTTGTTTTTTCTACCAGTGATTCTTAAACGGGGAGGGAAAAATACTTACTGATCGCTCTTTTTTGCTCCAGTGGTGCCTCTGTTTTGGGTAACTTGCTAATTTCCTCTGCTCTTAACAGACGCTGTTATCCGCTTCACTTCTTGTATGTTTTGGGGAATAGAGCAAGAGCAGTATTAATTTTACATGAGAAAACTGCTACTGCGCTTGCTCTAACTGGCCAAAGTCATGAATCAGAGTTATGAATTTGCTAGTCCTCATCCAGTAAGCAGCAGATTTCGTTAGTGAACAAGGTGGTGTCTTCAGATGTGATTTTTTTCAGCATAGAGTTGTGTAGTCAGTTAAACAGTAGTAGTATGCAGAGCGATGCAAATTCCACCAGTGAAGTGCATTGATGTAATCCTCACAAAGTCCCACTCAATGCATTATGTGAATTTTACATCCCTTTCTATGCCACCATAGCTCTAGTTCATGTTTTCACTTGGTCGCAGCCTTTATTGTCACTGTGGAATGAACAGTCGTGTTACACCATGCTGGAGCCCTGCTATCAACCCCCTATTTTGCTAATTTGATCTGGCAAAGTCAAACTGGCAAATCAGACACAGTATGCCTTGCCAAATTCGCTACTTTGACAGACGCTTGATGAATTGACGAATAGCTGATATATGTGTTCACATGCACGCAAAGTGAAGTGAAGAGCTCCATACGTTCACGGCTGTCATAAGCATTCAGATTAGTTGCAAATTCATCACATTGCAGGGTTTGCTGAATATGCAAATATAGGGAAGTAGTGAATGAATACAAATTCACACCTTTAAGTGACTGTCATTTTCATGAATAAGTCCCTTAATGTGCAATGAGTGCTGGGATTTAACTAGCATAAAAAGTATGTATCCAGTGGGCAGCAACAGGACACTAAGCAGGCAAAAGACATTTTGCAATCTGACTATTATTTCAGCATTACTAGACACTTTGCATTGTAACTGGACACTGCACATGTGGCACATCACAATGAAACTGGAAGACAGTGCAATAGTTGGGTCACGGCAACCGGTTAAAGAAGTTGGGAGAAAAAAAGGATTTTCTTCTATAGGAGGCATCTTGCATGGTACACAGCAATTGTGCATAACTTAAAGAACTATAGTGCCGATATAACTGCACACATACATATAAAACTCCTTTATACTAAGCCAATTGCTGACACAAATAGTTAAAAAAAAATGTTCAGGGAAGAGATAATACTTGCCGTTAGCTTGATTGTACAGTTCTAAAGAGAGCTGACATTTTGTCCTCCCCCACTCCCCCCCCCCTTTCTCTCTTGCAAGTTATGCAACAGGAGAAGAAAAATCTGCCTGACTACTATTGGTTAAGCAGTGTGCTGACCTTGGCCTCATTGTTTAGGTTTAGAAAGCAGGAGATTACAGAGATAAGCTAACTTGTGCGCAGGCATTACATTACACATTAGACAAAAAGGTCTGACGGAGGTTAACCTTGCATCGAAAACTGGCAGGTTCATGTCACACACATTTCCTAGTACAGGAGTTTATCAGTGCTCTGTAAGGGGCTGTCCATAAAGGATGTCATGCCTTGGGGGGGAGGGGGTCAGAAAATTCGTGACACTTTGTGACGGGGGAGAGTAAAAGTCTGTGTGACATCCCGTTTTCATATTAAAAATAGTGACTTCAATAAAAAAAGGGTAGTTAGAAATTAGAAATTAGCAATAACCAATCAGAATTGGACAGTAGATTGAGAATCCAGTTTTATAATGTAATGTAA
>JAKJJM010214222.1:0-10498 GCA_021901965.1 Pipa carvalhoi
CTTTGGGCCCCCCCCCCCCCCCCATGATATTGTGTCTCCCTGCTGTCAGCTGACAATCTGGTTGCCCACGGACCATTGCCCGGAAACAAGGACTTTTTGACAATTCAGGCATTGACCTATAGGTTTGAACGTTCGGATTGGGTGTTTTTTGGTTTCCATATTTTTATTAGGATTGAGGGAGACTTTCTTTCTATATGTATACACACTTTATTGTATTAAAGCATATTTAGAGTTTGGGGGGCTCTTTGGAATCATGCTCCATTTGTACATTATTATTATTTAGATTTTTTTTATATGCCACTAGTGATTATATATAAGTAAAAAAAAAATATTGTATGTTGAAAGTCCTGAACAGAAACCGCTATTCCTTCTTCTTATCAATGGCATTTACCGTTCAGCACCCTCTCTATAATATATAACTAATTGTTTCAGACAGACAGCCAACTGATATCATTTGCAAATATATAAGGTTTCACCATTGTAGAGCACGGTTCCTACTGTATTTACCAGTAAGTACGTTTGCATGACAATCCACGGTATTTTAATAAGATATTCTAGAGGTTTAGTAAATGATAGGCTGTGCAGGTAGAATAATAAAAGCAAACATCTTATTTTTATGGATTACCAGACCTGGACAGTCATTGTCCTTACAGCCACTATTATAAGTGCACATCTGAGCCAATTAAAGTAAATTAGTGTGCTTCATCCTTTTGGGGGATAAACAGCAAAGTGGGCAGATGTTTGGTATGAATGCTCGAGAGCAAAGTACACTGACCAAACTGTGTAGCAGATGTCTGGAACAATCAAATGATGTGCCAGGAATGACCACTGTAAATGATTGATTTTATTAAAACAGCCCTGGGATCAATACAGAACTATTCTGAATATTAATTGGAGGCCATGAAAAAGTTAAGTGGCACACTAGACGTGTCCTTATCTGTATGATGTCAATATAAGTGCGATCTTTTAAAAGAAAATTAAGAGAGGATGAAAATATGCAACGATGGTCATTTCTATACATTAATCGCAAGCATTATACACAAATTTTTAGTATAGTCACAATGAAGAAACATCAGGCAGTAAGCGTTTCGTGTGGTTTATTATAATATATCTGAGTATAAACTGATTCATTGCAGTTCTTCAGACTCTAGCATTTGCCATAAGTCATATCATTGTATTTACCAATGATCAATACCAAGTTAATATGCAAGATCAATAACTCATACACTTCACATAACAGGACATATTGTGAACAATAAAATAAGCGTGTCTACCAGTACAGTAATAATAGTTCAATGATTGATCTTCTGGAGTGAAACCTTCCTAATCAATACTTGATCATGGTTTATGGCTAACGTTATGGCAACTAAAAGAGTGATTAGTGACCACCAATGATATGGAAAAAAAAAATCCCCAAATGTGTTTTGTGCATTTCTGTATTTGGTAATACTATAGCAAGGTAGATCTCATTTATACGCAATGCTTCAGAATGAGATTTATGTAAAAACTGATGTCATAATTAAAGGGCACTATTATCAATAGACAAAATAAAATGGTAGATTTGGTCATTTTCTATTTAAAGCTTATTGAACGATTTTCCCTTATTACCTACAAAGTTGTATACATGCTTATTACTCCGAAATACTTTCAGATAACACTTGTTACATTTCCCCCCCCCCCGCGCAGAAACGCCATATGTTCATGTTGAAGACATTCTTACTAAAAGAGACTCCATGGCAATATTTGCCATATGTGTATGGATGGAATATAATATTTAGACAGACAAAATGGAAGCTTTGATGCATTTAATGCATGTGTCATGCGCACAAATGTGTTTGAATAGCACAACAGGATAAACGGCCACCGGTATACCAAATTGTGAGGGCGCTTACATGTGCACTCCTTGGTAGGAATATTTATATAAACTATGGATAATTTACAAGCATCTTTATAATGGACATTGATATAATTGCTCTACCCAATGCGATATATTTTTGCTTGCATCCTTGTGTTGTTCTGAGTGGATGGCTAAAATAATAACAAGCTGGGAAATTAATGTATCCGGGAACATCAAACTTCAGGCCTCAGGGGCTATGTCTAAATCAGTTTGTTTAAGCGCCTGTTATTAATTCAGCACAATCCTAATTCTTGGCATGCTATATCCCTTATGCCCTGGAGTCTGAATGAACCTGCTAGAAACATGTATCCTACTACTCTCAGAGTCAATCACGTTTATAATTCGCTGATAACTGGCTTCAGGAAGTCAGATAAAAATCACTGTTTTTCCTGTGTTCAGTATTCTTTGTTCTGTCACATACACTAGTGTTTAATGTATGAGATAAGCATTGTACTTGCTACAGAAAAGTTCCCCAGACTGATGGCTTCAGCCACCAATAAAGCTAGAAAGAAGAGCAATGTTATATCATACGCTTACCTATAAATCTTGCCGCAGACAGACCACAGCGCCTTAGCGTACTTAGTCTAGTGCAGCTAATTGCCAAATGAGCATTTAACTGCAAGCCAAGCAGACACTTGCTTTTTCTGTGTTCAGTATGCCAAAGGTGAATCCCAAGAGCCTGCCTATCTGCAAGTGCAGACAAGGACGTTTGCAACCCATATGGCTAAAATCACCCATATAATACTTGTCTTAAAATAGATTTGGATTATCTAGGAAATGTCTTCTAAGCAGATCAGTATGAACCCATGGGGGCAGCCATTTTTGATGCATTCTTTGTCATGTGCTCTATAACAGCATTTCTGGGGTCTTATACAGATTGTGCTGTTGCTGTTGGCACCTATGAACATTTTTTAAGCTCTCCTAGGCAACCTCCACGTTTGTGCCTAAATGCAGATGAAAGAAGTATTATTTAGCTATATGTTATCCTCTCATATATATTATTGTCTGTTTCAGGGAAACATCTGAATGTCAGGCAGTACTAATCAGTTATTCAGTTTACCTTTCAGACATAAATTATGCGATAAAATGGACTCCAAATCCTGGAGCCTTGTGCTTAATAACAGCGGCATTTAGCATTAAAGGTGTTATGAATTGTAATCTAACTTAAAATTATATGGCATTATAATAGGTCACTGTAAAAAGGAAAAAAATGGTCAATGAGGGCAGCCTAGACACAGTGGTGGAGATGTGCACTCCAAGCAATGATGGATAATTACCATAACTCTCTAGGTCACTCAGTACTTCATTGTCACACTGCATTAGTCCAGGGTCACACAAGCTCTTTTTCAGATGAGTTATTTTAATTAGGCTCAATGTTGTCTATGGTGCAAAACACCTTAGCCTGTGTGGATTATCCCACAGGAAATAATACTTATTATTTCTCCAGCTCAGCTGAAAAACAGCTAGTGTGACCTTAGCCTAATGGATTGTTACTAAGTAAATAAAGTAAGTAAGGGATGAACTCTCTTGAATAGAAGGCTATCCAAGCTATCATATCTAAATCTGTCTTTTCATCTGACACAAAGGTATCAAAGAGAATACACAATTCGATATTATCCTAAGCATAGCAAAACTGTGACTTTATTCATACTGTAGTTCCCTACAACTTCCAATGCTATCAATGTGTTAGATTATTTAGAATATCAGGGACTGCCAAACCAATTCTGTGCAGCTGCTACAGACAACGATATAGATAAATATCCACTGAGATGACATCCCTGATTTCACAAACTGAATTCTGTGTTCGCAGTGACATCATAAAATACAATAATCTGCAGCAGGCTTGGATCACATGGAAATGTTTATCAGCAATCATCCCTACGCCAAAAGTGGCACAGCACAGGGACCCAACAGTCATTATAATAACAGCCATGGCAGTCGAAAAAGTTTGCCGATCAGTGTCAAGGTCTCCTGACCCAACCTTGCTGCAGTTATTTCATATAACGGGGAGATTTTAGAGGAAAGTAATTCTAAAGACGGCACAGTCAGTGTTTGCAAGCTTGACTCCATATTCCTAGAACATGAATAGAATTTTTTAAAATGACAGAACAAATAAACCTGCTCCAATATTTTGCACCTGGTCACCCTGCACCCTACTTCAACATTATCAGAATTAACATTATTGAAGAAATACATTAGGAAATGTATGACTGGAGCAAGATTTGTCATTCTATTGTATATTAGTGTGAAACAAACAAATTAGAGCAGCATTCAAAGGCGACTGGATTAGCAGCAGACCTTGGCAAATTTGTCATCCTTAAAACATTATACAGTAACTGAGGATTTTGGCAGAATAAGCTGTAGAAGTCGAGCGGGGTCAAATTAAAATTGCTATTAATTAAATGTTTTAAACTTGGATTTTTTATGTTGGAAAAATTGCTATTAAAACATATGTAATTGCATCATTAATTGGGTCATGGCTTTCCAAAAATACCTGATTTAATACATAGTCAATCAGCCAATCAATGACTAGTCCAACAATCTCCTACACTCACATAAGGATCTTTCTTAGCACTGTTAAGTTAAACTTTGTGGAATAATGAATTCATATAGTTAGTATTGTGTCCAGAGAGAATAAATGAAATTGCATTACATTTCATTAGTGTAAAAATGTCCAGTTGACTTAGATGAACTTCAATTTCTTTCACTTGTCAAATATCACCTAGGTTCTTAAGACAATAAATAACAGAACAAACAATATGTCCAATGCTGTCTTAAAACAGAAAGTTACTAGGGATATTTATAAAAGTCAAAGGCCGCTCTGTTCACCTGTTCTTGAAATGCATGAAGCGCGCCCGCGACTATTTCAGCGGCGCGCCTCATGCACTCCGCGGAAATGCCTTCGCAAAGGCATTTCCGCAAGTGTTCGGACCATGGGGAATCTGGCCCGAAAAGTTTTTCGGAAAACCAAACAATAAAGGGTCATTGTATTCATTCAGGCAGAGATTTCATATAAGAGCCACTTTAAGTAAAACACTAGTACATTGCATCTCTTTTACTTGGCTACCAAAACGTTTAGCAGATGTTTGTACAGTTCAGTAAAGGCTTCAGGAGTTCCTATGATTAAAGTGGTTAGCAACAACCTAAAAATACTGGTCATGGTTTCGGATAGTTTAGGAAAATGTCAGGAACATTAGGCATTTGTTGCTGTTGCTTTTGAGAACTGAAATTTAAAGGTTTTACAGACCAGACACACAACCACAATGATAATATAGGGTAGATATGTATGGAAATGAACCAGTGGTTTTTACATCATACTGCATAATGAACATCCGTATGTAAAGCAGCTGTAGAAACAAGCCTAGAGCTGGTCATACACATTCAGGTTTTACAGAAGAATCAAGTAATATTTGAGATCTTCAAACAATGCAAGTAATCTTAGTCATTCCATTGACTGTACAATTTTAACCAGAGATTTAGACATAGACATTATTGTAAATTTTTAGTCTGTTGAAATGATTTTCCAACATGTTGAAGATCATTTTAACAGATATGTGCTACTTTGGTTGACTGAAAGTGGTTAAAGTGTACAATTATTTGTCATTGTAGTTGAATCTCCATCTAAATCTTCTAAAATCTTGTACTCTTAGTTCATTTTCAAAGGATTACATTGTGTATTGATGTGCCAAAAGCCTAAAAGATTGTATATAGTCACAGATCCCCCACAAATCACATCAATTCAATTTGTTGTACAATCTATGGTAAACTGATTAGTCTCTGAAATACATCTAGGTGTTTTAGTGATAAAGACTTGGGGTGTACAAATTAGGGGTGCCAATTTGTTTTACTACTGAAACACAAGGTTTTTTTTTGTTTTTTTTTTAATCTCCAGTTTTCTCATTTACTCATCTAATTCTTACAGTGTGCTGTTTAATTTAAAAGTGACATTTAGGTTTAAAATGGTATAATATTGCACTGGATTAATCATGCAATTGTGTTACGATACAGTGGTCAGCTCACTTATAACCAGCACTAGGAGTGGTGTTGGAGGTCTCCCTCTACAGTCAGTTACTTGACTTTGTTAGACTCACTTATATATACATCCATACAATTAGTTAAAAATTGAACTTTCTTCTACTTTATCTCCCAGTATTTTAGATCCAAAAACAGGACAAGCATAACCATAATCCTTTGGGGTATATACCATTTTGGCACTGCCTTTATGGCAAATCCTCTTTCTTTCCAAGCAAGCCAGTACCACTAAACTCTACCTTGGTGAAAATCTAGACTTTCCACAAAGTTTGGAGGTAGGTATTCCTTGAACACTAATTTCTGTGAGGCACTAGGAAAAGCAGATCATAAAAACTAAAAGGCTGCAAATCTGACAAAACCAAGAACAATGGGTATTAACATCAGGTACCAGTGGCAGACAGAATATTCTTATTTCTAAATACAAAACACATTAGCCGTCCTTATCTCCAGCAGGTTGAAAAAGACATTGTTTATACTACACCAAGGTAACCTATCTACAGTATATCTCTAAATAAGAGTTAATTGAAATTTACAAATTACAAGGAGGCTGTGAGCAACAAGGAGAAAGGTCCAATAGCTGCAGAGGGTGAATTATCCTTCTTGTTTAAGGTTGAGCCTTATTCTCTGGGTCTTTGTCATATATGTAACTTCCAACACCTCCTGTGTTTACACCTATAATGAGCAATAAAATGAAATGTTAGTTTGGAACCTAGTTCAAGCACAATGCTATTATGACTACCCACCATCCTCAAGGGGAACCATCTTAATGAACAGAACATATTACTATTCCCACCCAAGCTAGTCCCTGGGGACAACCTCTCTGTTACTCGTCAAGCAGGTGACAAGCTCTATCCCTTTCTTCAGTAGGTCACTGTTGCTGTGTACTATACTTGCCACCTAAATGTTCTCTTCCCTTAAAAGATTCAGGTATTTCTCTTACACTTCTCAACAAAGTTTTTACCTTCACCTGACGCATTTCTCTTCAGCTTCGATGAGTACTCAGCAGCTGATCTATATTGATATCACTTGTTACTTGCCATAAGTAGAAAACTGCTTAGTGGAAAGTCCAAGCTCAGGCATCTTTATTCAATATGACAACTGAAGGGCAGTACAGCAAGCAGCATCCATGTTGTCCCAATTGCCGCTAGTGATACGCACTTCTGCTGCTGCTTAAAGGCCTTTACTATACTGTACTTTGTTATACAGAACCAATGTAAAATCCACATTGGTAAAGGGAAAGTACTTCTGGGAATTTCGTTGCTAAAGGTTTTTTACCAGTAAGATCTGGAATAGAAAGCTAGCATAAGAACTCATAATGCATTATGTATAATGCATTGAAAAATAACGCAACAAATAAATAAACCAATAAAGCTACACATTGCGGTATTTGGATAAAATATAAAAGTGATGCATACTCTTTTCACGCACTAAACTAACAAAAGGATCCAATAGATAATGATACTGTCTGCCTGATATACAGTAGCAGAACTACAAACCCCTAGACCCTGAACTGAGAAAGAGGTTACAGCAAAAGCAGCAGAGGGGCCATGCCCCTGTAGGCTCCAGTCTGGCTGTAACCACTCTGATCCCTAATGTTATGGCTCTGGTAAGACATTCCATGAATGATAAGGAAGAACACTATTAAACTGATATTCATATAGTTAGAAAGAATGCAAATCAACAAGATTCATTTTGTTTTGTGGCATTTTCCTTCTATACTTCTATACAACAACATAGCACATTCATCAGCCAAGTCACTACTAATCAGTTCATCATCAATTCAACCACACAGGTTAAATTAAAAAAATCACTGTATCAAATATTGCCGTATACAGTAAATATGTATATATTTATCAGCAAACAAGACATGATTTCAGATATCCAGTTGTCATAAGGAGAACGAACCTTTTGGGCCAAACAGAATACCGTAGCAGGGCTTGTGGCAGTAAGGCTGTCCGTCATGCTGTGAAAACGAAATCGGTGATAGTGAGTAAAGCTGGTAAATGTCTCAGCATAAAAATGAGAAGTCAGAAAAGTGATAAGATAGGTAATTATTTTTTTAAATGAAATTTACAATCAATGGATGTTTTGGAATCCATTTACTCTTCATCATATTATATCAAACTCAATGTATTCTCCATTTATAGACAAGATCCAGCCCTGTACTCAGAAGTAGAAATGCGTAGAGTCAGTGGAGATGCAATTCAAGGTGAACCAGCATTAGACAAGATCACTATTCCCCAACATTATTTTTACATACTGTAACTATTGTGTTTTTTTATGGTATTTTTTATTATATTTCTTTTGAAAAAGAGTGCCTCCATAATAACACCCACAGGAGGGTTCACTAGAGTCCTTAGAAAGGAGGCTGGGCATAGGGACAGGCACTGGATGCCCTTTCATTTCCTATGAAATAGTATGTAAGCTTTTGTTGGATACCAAAAGCAGCCAAGCTAGTAATGGGAATCTAGTTTAGAGTTTATGAAATAAATAAAACGTTAACATTCTATAGGCTTTAACGTGAAAAATCATGCTGCCAGCTCTCATTAAATCTTGAGAAACCTGAGATAAAACTGTAATATGTGTTATGTTCACAAGGATCCTTGGAGAAGCCATTTTTCCTTTGTTCTACAGAGGTCCCACCCTACTTTTGTGTACATCTGAAATGTAGTAAGGAAAATTCCCATTCTCGCCGAATAAACATGTGATGCCATAAATCTCCGATTTTGACACAGTATGTAAGCTTTTAAGTCTCCATTTGTAAATATAATAGTGAATTATTTTATACTACAGTAAGCATTAATCTTCGTTTATTCCCAAGGTGCCTGCTGAAACCTTATATAATCCAACAACATAAAGACAGCAGGTTATATTTCCTGGTTGGTAATGAACAGCTGTTAGGAGACTTACACACTGGGTTAACACAGCCAGCCTCCCTCATTCCAACACATTTTGTTAGTAAGATCTTATATTTGAGCTCATAAAACACAGTTGCCAAGATGGAGATCTCTCTAACTTAAATCAGCCCTGTTAATGTTACAGGCATAATGACTGAGCAGTTTCTGTGTTATCAGGAATGTCCCAAGAGAAACGTTAAGGCCATATTTAACGAGCCAGATTTGACATTATAGTGAACAAAACTTTAAATCTCCACAAAAATACAAGACTTTTAATAGGAACCTGCTGCTTCTGCTTTGGCTTCCCTATTTATTACCCTTAATAAAAGCTGTAGCACCTGGTTTATTACTGTCAAAAAAAAATCACTTTGCATTATTTAAATAGTACAATAAGGCCAGAGTAAATATAAGGGGAGATGTGTAAAACTGTTACATTTCTTATTCATTATCTTCAGCTTCACTCGGTAATTGATGTTGTGGCTATGTAACGTAAAACAACAATAGTGTAGCAGTTCGTATTTTATGCATATTCTTATTTTATTCTTTCGATTTTCTATTGCTTCCAGCTCCACGCATGAATTGGATCTATGTATTCTCCCAGTTGTTACTCTATTAAAAAATAATGGGAGTTAGGGAATAGCATGGTCCAGATTTTCTCTACTAACTCAATCCCACATGTTTTTTATTTTAATTATTCTAAACAGTGTCAGACTGGTTGTGCTGGGAGCAGGGCCGTTCCTAGGATAAATTTCACTCTGGGCGAGAGCTTAAACTTGCGCCCCTCGCCCGGAGTGAAAGTTTGTGCGAGCGGGGGGGGGGCTGCTAGCGGTCGGAGGTGAGAGCACCCCGTCGCCCCCCCCACGCTCGGCACCCCTATCGCCCCTAGGAACGGCCCTGGCTGGGAGGCAAGAGCAAACAAGAGATCACGTGCCCACCAGCAAACAAAAGATCAGGGACCCACCAGGAAACAACAGGGGCCCACCAGGAAACAAGAAATCAGGCATCTACTTGGAAACAAGAGATCAGGGGCCAACTAGGAAACATGAGGTCAGGGGCCCATCAGAAAACAAGATATCAGGGGCCCGCCAGGAAATATGAGGCCAGGGGCCCATCAGAAAACAAGAGATCACGGGCCCCCCAGAAAACATGAGGTCAGGGGCCCATCAGAAAACAATATCAGGGACCCACCAGGAAACAAGATATCAGGGGCCCACCAGGAAAAAAGAGATCAGGGACCCACCAGGAAACAAGAGATCAGGGACCCACCAGGAAACAAGAGATCAGGGACCACCAGGAAACATGAGGTCAGGGGCCCATCAGAAAACAGTAGATTAGGGGCCCACCAGGAAAAAAAGAACAGGGGCCCACCAGAAAACTAGAGAACTCTAGCCAACTATGCAAAATATTAATTCCCCTTTTCATTCCCTATGTCCCCATTGCACTACGCTCATGAACATGCCATAATGGTGCATCTTGAAACTCTAAGAGAGCACACTGAGGCCTGTGCCACCTGGAAGTTTTACCTGTGTACTGGTGGGCCAGTCCAACACTGATTTTAACAGAAAAAGAAGTAAGGAAAAAGAATCTGCACACACAGGAACGCAGGTAGGTAAAGAACCTAATTTAATAGACCACAGATGTAGGTTACAGCAACGTTTCGGGGGGTAAGACC
>JAKJJM010214942.1:0-10592 GCA_021901965.1 Pipa carvalhoi
CGATTTTATAATGAAAGAATTGTCGCGGTCGCGACTTTATAATGGGAGTTCGCTATAAGTGAATTCGGGACAGAAAATTCGGAGCTACTGGAATGACCCCCTGAGTGTCTTCATTACTATTTTGAGTTATATTGTAATTCCCAGCAGAGATACAAGGCTCTGAGGATCTTTCTCATTCAAGCCATAACCATAAAATTAATCTTACAAGCCCAATCTGAATGCCCCAAAATAGGTGGAAGATGGATCTGTGAAAACCATGTCTAAGGAGGAAACAGAGACAAATAATTCATCCCCAGATCTTAGCTCAAAAATTCCACCTTGGTGGACAGAATGAAGTCCATACTGTGCATTGGATGCCCAGCACTTAGTACCAACCCCTTTAAGAAGCAAAATGGGATTGACATATGATGTTTTTTTGTTAATACATTGTACCAGCTGCTGACCCAAAGGGGTCAAGGTGCCAGGCCCCTGGTTCTGGGTGTATCGAAAGTAGATTTGAGAATATATATAGTATAGGCCATCTTGGAGGATCTTGATGCATCCATCTTGATAACCAATGTTTTGCATATGGGAAACACCTTTTTTTAACTCCCAATGAAGGACTGGATAACGGCAGGACTGGAAAGTAGTTCCAAATTGCTTATCACCTGACAATCTTCCCCCTTAAGGAAACACAACATCATAAAATTTTTGCGTTTTGCACAGAATTGTCAATATTTTTTCACTTCTTAACTAAAGTCATTTTAACACTTCAAAACCAACAAATAAAAAGGTTGTTGGACAACCACGTTAATGTGTTGCCATTTCACCAGCAAATTATCAATACTCAGAATTGAAATTACCTAAAGAGAAGACAGGTTGGATCACAAGGTGTACTGATGATTTGTTGTAAACTACTCTGTAAGGCAGCTCTTCTGATGTGTTGATGACGCTTCTACTGGCTTCTGCAGATTAAGCAAATATAAAGGACATCTTAATTAAAAGGTAAACAAGTTTTGTGTCATTATAATAATATAAGTCAGAGAGCTTAACATTGGCCTAATTTTTTTAGCTGAATATATATATATATAAGTTAGGATAGAGTGGTCATGTTAGTCCACAGATGCAAAAAAAAAATAAGTATTGCGAAAATTGGTGATACCATTTTTATTGGACTAACAGTCAATTTAGACAAGCTTTCGAGAGTTCTGTCCTCCATTTGTCAAGTCTCAAGCCATACTGAGTTCAGGGGAGGGGGGGGGTAGGGGTTCACAGCCATACAGACAGACAGACTACTGGGGCAATCGCAAATATTGCTAGGAGTTGACAAGTGGTGATAAGGAGGGTTGGTGGAATTCTTACAAATTTCTTACTCACAGATTAAAAGCAAACAAAAATACATACATAGTTTTCCATAATATAAAAGTATGGTGATGAGATAGACAAACAGGAACGAATTAGAGCTGGTAGGGCGGGTGATATATATATATATACACACATAATATATATATATGTTAGGATAGAGTGGTCGTGTTAGTCCACAGATGCAAAAAAAGATGCGTATTGCGATACTTGGTGATACCTTTTTATTGGACTAACCGTCAATTTAAATAGACAAGCTTTCAAGAGTAATATACTCTCTTCATCAGGTCAGACAGCAAAACAAAAAAAAACAAAAAAGTTTGCTGTCTGACCTGATAAAGAGAGTATAGAACTCTCGAAAACTTGTCTATTTAAATTGACCATTAGTCCAATAAAAAAAGGTATCACCAAGTATCGCAATATTCATCTTTTTATATATATGTATATATATATATATATATATATATAGCACTCCCCTTGGCTGTCACTTCCTGCAAGAAGTTCAGCTGAGTTGAGGGGAGTGCTGGGGAGAGACTGCTGTAGCACTGAAAGGAAGGGGTTGGAGACAGCACATCATAGGATTGGAGAGTTGGGGGCAGCACGAAATGAGATGGGAAGCAGCAAAGAATTTGGGAATTGCGGTAACACAATAGGGGACTGGGGCAATACTGTATGGGGAAGAGGGTGTTGGAAGCAGCATAGTATGGAGAAAGGAGGGTTAGAGCAGCACAGTATGGGGAAAGGAGGAGTTGGGGCAGCACAGTATGGAGAAGGGGGTTGAGGTAGCAAAGTAGGGGATGAGGGAACAGCACAATATGGGGAAGGTGGGGTTCAAAGCAGCATAATATGGGGAAAGGAGGGTTAGAGCAGCATAGTATGGGGACAGGCGAGTTGTGGCAGCATAATATGGGGAAGGGGAGTTGGGGGAAGCACAGTATGAGGAAAGGAGGTAGTTGGTGCTGTGCATGCTGCCCTACCTTACACTTCTTTACCTGCTACACTGTAGGCCACTATATGGATGTACTGCAGCACTGTATGGGGCACTATGGGAAAGTACTGCTGTGCTGAATGGGGCACTGCTGCACTGTATGAGGCACAATGGGGTAAAGGCTGCTGATGGGGGGTGTACTTTGGTATTTTCACCATTCAACCTTGCCCTGGCACTGGGACCAAAACACTTTCCCCCTTCCCATTGCCTACCATTTGATTTTTTAATTTGCTACATTTTAAAACTCTGTTTTTACAATGAACGTGAATATGAAGCAAGAGGAAAGGGCACAGAAGGATTACCATACATCTTACAAATAGGTAGCAGTTGGTTTGGTATGGGTTTTTATCTCTCATTATATTAGCAAATATAAAATCTACCTCTAAAAAGCAGCAGTTAGACAGACAACTATTTTCATTTGAGACTGGGCTGCAGGTGAGTTGGAGTTGATGAAAAGGAGTAAAATATTTAGCAATGAAAAAACATATCATGTAGTAACTTTGAACTGTTATAACAGTTCACAGCAATAAAACCAATAACTGTGTTCTAAACAAGCCTTATATTTTTTATGTGACTTGCCTTTTTATGAAAAAAATGGACTTCTAATATAATGAGTAATGTTACAAAAAAAAAAAAGTTTTCCCCTGAATGCTTACCTTTTACTGCTGTCCTCTGTAGGATACTCTCTGTTACCTGGTGAGAAAAGTTAGTATTTATTTAAAGGGATTCTGTGTCCAAAATAATAAAGTTTAATATTTGCATTAGTACCTGTTCATTATGTGCAATATTGTGTACTGCAGTGTAGTTTTGTTAACAAAACTAAATTTGGTATATAAAAAATTATTTTGTGTTTGTATGTAAAAGTGTTCTCCTCAAAAGCTGTTGCTACTTCCTGGCAAAAACACAGCATCAGTCTCACTTTAGAGGCACTTTGTGGCACATAACTCGAGAAATCTAAGCCACAGCAGTGTAAAACTGTTTATCTAAATAGTCTAGAAAAACAGAAGCATGTTGTCTATAACTGAACATGCATTTTAATTGCCACAGGTGTTATTTGCCAACAGTTAAGATTAAGATCAGGTAGGCACCAGGATTCCCATTTAAAATATACAGTTATAGTAGGTTACTATGCTCAGATAGTAGCTAACTCTCTACTCCTTATTCACTAAACAGAGGATTTTTATAGCGAAGAAGTGACAGCATCAGTAGACATCTCTTGCATAGTGTGGCTTATTCAGTTGGACAGTAGTAGCCCTGCCATCAGCACCCAAATTCTCTTCTTTAATCTGGAAAATTAAAACTGGAAAATTCAACACAATACAACTTGCCAGATTTGCCACTGTAACAGACTCCAACGCTTGCGAATGGCGAATTACCTGTGCACATGCACGCAAAGTGATACAAAGAGCTCTTTAAATCCTTGACTGTCATAAGTGTCCAAATTGGTAGCAAATTCACCACATTGCAGAGCTTGCTGAATATGTGAAGTTCAGTAAGTGGTGAATAAATGTGAATTCAGTCCTTTACACAACTGTTTGGACTTTCATGAATAAGCTTCTTAGTGTTGATCAACAAAGTTTGGTTATACCTGGGTTATATATGACTTGATGCTGCTAGCCAGTTTCATACATGATTCATTTAGTATCAGTCCATCCAGGTCAAATTCCACAGGGTCAGACACATCATTAATCCCATTGATAATTTGAAGGCAGTGCAGTTCCTCTGACATCCCTTGAGACTGAGTCTTTAACTGAAACAGAAATGATAACTGTGAATTAAATCTGGAAATTGAGACCCAGATTTTGTTCTAGGTAATAGAGGGAAGGATTGTCTCTTGGTAATGCATTTCTTGTTCTTTATCACTAATCCACAGAAGTCATCTAACCTCACATAATTATTTGTGCTGCATCCTTTTGTGCCTATCACCCACTTCTGTGTCGGTGTTCATACTTGCATCCCCTTTAAGGTTATAGTTGATCCCTGGAGTACAGATGTGTACAAAGCCTACATGTTTGTAACACATTTAGTGCATAAATAGGTATACACCAGTGATAGATAGTCAGATTTTTGGTTCAGAACATTTATGCTATGTAATTTTTGTTCCAAAGGCTTCTCCTGTCCCCCACAGAATCTCCACATGCTTTGTTTCTGCTTCACTTACTTTCCCAGCATCCCATCTGTTAGAATCAGTTATGATTGTTTTATTTCTAAATTGTGGATATATATGATGTAATTATTTGAGTTAAAATGCTGACTGGTTTACAAACCAATAAACTACAAAAGAAACAATTTAGTAGTTACATATTACAGTGGAATAATAGTGTAGTCAACTGGCAAGTCATCAAATCTGATATAAAATACAGAGTTCAGACACATTCAGCCTCCTCAACAAGCAGATACAGGGTTCAAGGAAATACAAGCATAAACAGAAATCTTGGCATGGTTGCTCAATAGCTTGATAGAACAGTGATTTAAGGACTGGTATGCAAACACTTGTATAGTAAGTGCTAATTCCTAGGCAGAAATAATCATAAAATAAATATAAAATGTAATAAATAAAAATCCAAATCTTCTCACAAACTTTCACAATTCTTTTACATTTTTCCTTACCTTGGAGATGGACACACTGAAGTATACAAAGAGACCAGTGGTGCAAGCAATTTGTAATGCCAGGATAAATATAAAACTCACAGCTAGCCAGAGTGTGCTGCTGAAATGCTTTCTTATGTGAGGCTTCTCTCTTGTTTCCAAACAGGTTTCATCCTTATCAGATTGCTGAAGCATGCGGGTCGCAGAATCACTGCTGTCCGTGCGATAGTACTGCTGGGACTGTGGGCTTGACATTATGGCTTACTGACATACATATATTGGCACAGCCTTGATCCTCTACTATCTTTTGTAATTGTTAAATTTGAGCATAAAAATATTTCTTCATGGGGTTACTTTTTTCCCACTTATTTTTCATATGTATGAATGCTCTTTCTGCTCCTTATCTTTCCTGCAATCTTTACATTCTGAATCCCTTGTCCCTCTCCTCAGTCTATTCTGTTCTCCTGGACACCCCCTGCGCTCTACTCCCTATGCTGTGGATATAAACAAAGCAGATCGTGCAAACATAATTTTGTTCGTATTAAGGGAGGGACCAGAAAAAGTTTCTCTCGTTTTACTCAAAGGAATTAGAAGAATGGAATTGGGCGGGACCAAAAAGTCCAAGGTTTAAAATAGAAGTCATTACACTGGTTTGCTTGGAGCGTTTCTAAGTAGGGTAAATGCATTTCAGCGAGTTAGTGAGAAGTCACTTCCTTCTTTAAGTTTCATTAATGAATGCAGGCATTCCAAATGGTTTCTAAAATACCTTCCAATAACTGTTAAACAGTTACACCATCTGTGTCTGTCAGTTTTATTTCTATTTTGCTTGCTAGGTTTGTTATTTCTAAATGGTTCTTCGACATAATGTAAAAGCGTTTTTTCAACCCAATTTATTATGTAAACCTTCCCCATCCCCACCCACACAAACAAGCATACACACACTCTTGTTCTCCTTTTTCATTCCTGTAGGGGGCTCAATAAAATTTTAGGTTTGGGGGCCCAGCCAAGCAGGGTCAGCCTGGCCCACCAGGACAAGTTGCAATATGTGTGAGTGTATTTGTGAACGCATGTGAAATTGTGTGCATATATCTACCAGTGTGTGTATGCATGACTGTGTGAATGTGTTAGCGTCTAAATATGTATCTACCAATGTGTGTGTATGTGTGACAATATGAGTTCATGTCTGGGTAAGTGTCTACCAAGCCTGGGTAGGATTAGCCTGCTGGGACACCTGGGAAAAAAACAGATGGTCCTGGCACAATTTTACAAGAGCTGCATCTGTTATCTGATAATTTAAAGCAACAAATATTCACTTTATCCCTGCACTCTTTCCATCTCCGGTTCTTGCAAAGCTGCTAGCTTGCTTTAGATCAATGAATACAATGTTTTTATTCCTGGATGGGTGGTTGAAGGTTCCAACTCATTAGATGCTCCTTGCCTGCACTCATAAGCACAATTAATTTCTTTGCCAGTAAGCACTGGGTCAGGATATTAGTTCTCTGATCCAATCCCAGCCACTGATGTCACGAAAGACATCAGCAGTGGGAAATTCAAATAGCAAGCACTGCCTAGGTGCTCGATCATCAATGTCAATCTATGCTGCTGGATGTATGTCTGGCGTTTTGGAAGCCTTTTTAACTAATCTATGCAAAGTCGCTTTTCTTCAAGTTTACAGTCTGTTACAGCACAGCCTTAAAGGTATCAGCTCCAAGTGTTACAGCCAAGAGGTTCTGCAGCTTCCAAGTCCAGTAAGTCGCTCCACAGCCTTGGCTATGTACAGCACCAATATGTCCCTGCAGCATTTGAGCTAGGAGTGTGAGTCCCAGGAGAGGATCTATGTACTTTGTGCTGCTTTGAGTGGATGCTGTGTGTTACAGTTCAGCATGTGCTCAGGACTACTGTGAGTGACGGTTCAACTACGCTACACTAAGTATGATCCTGTTGGGTTACAGGTCATCTGATCCAGGCGTCTGCTGGAGTTACCACGTAAAACTATCCAGCTGCCACCAGTGGGGGGTTAACCTCAGGGCCACGACCTGGGAGGTCCTCTGCTGCAAAGGTCAAACCCTCTTGCAGGGGTTTCAGGGTAAGGAACAGGGTCTCCTTAGACTCTAGCCTGTTTTAACCAGCACCAACTCCCACTGTAGTACAGAGGATCCATGTTAGTCCCTAAGTTCACTATGTGTTTGAAATGACCTAGTTCCTGTGTTTTTGCACCCGTCTGTACACCAAGCTCCTTCAGAGGTGTACCAGCTATGTTCCTGTGTGTTTACTTGCACGTTGTCACAGTACACCTTAATGCCTCCAGAGGTATACCACCTGGCAACAGTATACCAATGTGTTTTGCTTTTAGTACGCCTTAGTGCTTTTAGAGGCGTAATGGGCTCTGGATATGCTATAGTGTCTCTATAGTGGTGATCCAGTGGCGATGGACGATATTAGTGGCGATACTTGGTCATACCTTTTTTATTGGACTAACGGTCAATTTAGATAAGACAATTTAGACAAGCTTTTGAGAGCTTCGTTCTCCCTTTATCAAGCCTCTGGGATGGTTTTACACAGCCATACAGACAGACAAATAAAATAAACAGACTATTGGAGCAGTCGTAAATATTGCTATGAGTCGGAGTTGACAAGTGGTGATAAGGGGGTTGGTGAAATTCTTACATAACAGCTCACAGATTAAAAGCAAACAAAAATACATACATAGTTTAACATAATATAAAGGTATGATGGTGAGATAGATAAACAGGCAAAAAGACATATTAATACATATTAATATCAACAGATTATTGGAGCATAAAGTAATCAAGTGTTGTAGAGTTACAGGAATTTTTGCTTTCTCAGGCCCAAGCAGATCAAGAAAAATGGGCTTTACTGTAACAAAAGAGCTTTCCAGTGTGTAACATCACAAAAATGTGTTATACCTCAGCAGTGTCTGCTGCAAGTGGGTGGGATATGCAGAACAGCATAGATTTTACATTAGAGAGATTTGCATGCGCAAATTTAGACTTTCTTTTGCTAAATGTGCACATAGAGCAGGTGGACTTATTAGGTGAACAATAAGTAGTAGATAGGAAGAAGAAGCATGATGGATGCTAAATTAACCATCGAATTTTACTGTGATACAAATAGCGACAGTGACATGTTTTGGGTGGAAGTCCTTTATCGAACTTGTTAGGTGGCTTGGATCAAATAGCGCTGTGTTTGACCTAGTAACATAGTTTATAAGGCTGAAATAAGACAAACGTCCATCCAGTTCAGCCTATTATCCTGCAATGTTGATCCAGAGGAGTCAATTAGCCTCATATTAGGGGAAAAAAATTAATTCCTGACTCCAAATATGGCAATCAGAGTAATTCCTTGGATCAAGATCCCACCTTCAGTTATCCAATACCCATAATTTGTAATGTTCTTACATTGAAGGAAAGTATCCAAACCAGTTTTGAATTCTTTAATAGAATTAACCACGACAACTTCTTCAGGATGAGAGTTCCATAGCCTCACTGTTCTTACAGTAAAAAAACCCTTTTATGTTGATGCAGAAACTTTCTTTCCTCTAAACGTAGAGGATGCCCCCTTGTTATACTTACAATTCTTGGTATAAATAGATTGTGGTAGAGACGTCTGTATTGACCCCTTATATGTTATAATAACATGGTTATTAGGTCACCCCTTAATCTTCTTTTTTCTAGACTAAACAAGCCCAGTTTTGATAATCATTCTTGGTACTGTATATTTCCCATTCCTTTAATTACTTTAGGAGCACACTCAAGCTCAACCACATCTTTTTTGTGCACTGGTGCCCAAAACTACACGCAATATTCTATGTGATCTGACGAGTGCTATGTAAAGCGGTATAATTACGTTCTCGTCATGTACATCTATGCCTCATTTGATACACCCCCATGATCCTATTTGCTTTAGCAGCTTCTTGGCACTGGTTGGTGCAGTTAAGTTTATTGTCAACTAAAATTCCTAAATCCTTTTCCATGTCTCTTTTATCCAGTATTTTCCTCATTTAGTTAATAACCTAGATATAATTTACTGCTTATTTTGTCCAGTGTATGAAATTTTGAAAAGCAGCCTTAGCTTGGGATATTGCAAATGAGTAAGACTTGATGAACCACCCCCAGTTATTACTAGAAACCAATATATACAACGTTGTCTAAACATTACACTATACCATGGAGATTGTTATTTTTCTATGGTACTTATTGCTTAGTTCTCCAGTTACATTGCAGTGCTTGTTCATCCAGTTGCAATGCAAAGGTCAAAGTTATGCTCATTTTAAAGTAGGCATATCATGCTAAAGTCTGGTTCCTGTTCATACATAAAAGCACAGTTACTTTGCAAAGTACCTATTTACTGATAAGTAGATAAACAAGATGGAGCTGGATTCAAGCATGTGTTCAAACCATGTACTCCTATTATCGGAGATGCTTAAAGACTGCATACTTTAAGTCATTTACATATAATCACATAAAATGTCATGTAACCACATAATTATTGCTAATGTATTCTTTGTATCATGTAAAAGACATATATTCATTGGTTCATTTTCATGTTAGTATGCACAAGTGTATGTGTAAGGGATGTAAGCATGATTTTAATTTCAAGTACTTTCTATATTTTATTCATGGATAGTATGACGCAAGTGCAGTATAAGGGTGGTAGTTTAGGTCATGATGACCTGGAAGGGAATATATTTCAAAATGAAAATAAAGCAATAAGTCCTTGGACTTTTAATAAAACAAATTATGGTCAGGCGCCTGATAATGAAATTCGTAGGATGGGACATGTTTTAGTATCACAGTCAGAATTTTGGGTATATTGTTATGGGATCCATTTCTGTATTTCAGCCTTCTGCAGAGATGTGATCATGCAAATGCATTGATAGTTTTGACAAACTTATACTCACCAAGGAAGAAGCTGGTCACATAGGCATTCTGTAGATAAGTCATATAACCTTACCAATCAAAATGAATTCTGACCAATTTATAAAGAAAGCACATCATAAAAACATAGCTTATTGCTTAACACAGGTGTAGGAAACAGGAGATACTTTTCCTATTGATGCAGTAGAAGACCAATCAAAAATTCTAGAAGGATGGCTGGTAATTAAAACAGCTATGGGGATTGTATAAAATCACCAGAACTACACATGCCTTTTCTTGCTAGATTTTGCAGCATATGTAGTTGCAAAACCATACACAAATAAAATTAATAAAAATACAATTTTTTTTTATATGGTGCAGGTCGTCAATGTGATACTATACACTAATTACAAAATGCAGGGATAATAAGAGAGTGTCTCAGCTGAAATATACTTTACGGTTTTGTCCTATAGATTATATTTTTTACTTAGGTAACCTGTAGAAATGTCATGTAGCCTTACCATTCAGAAAAAAAATGATGACCTATTTATAATAAAAGTGAATCATAAAGCCATAGCTTTTTACATAACAGAATAAAAGAAACTTAAATACTTTCTATTCTGAAGCAGAAGCAAACCAATCAATATTTCCAGCACGCTTGCTGCCAATTAAACCCCAGATTCAGGGATTGAAGGGGTCATTCCGGTAGCTCCGAATTTGCCCATCCGAATTCACTGATAGCGAACTCCCATTATAAAATTGCGACTGCGACTAAAAAATTGTCGCGGTCGCGATTT
>JAKJJM010215037.1:0-11123 GCA_021901965.1 Pipa carvalhoi
AGCTGGATAATTAAGTACAGAGCACTGATAAGCTCCCGTACTAGGCAGACATTTTTAGTCTAATGTGGAATGTGACGTAGTCTAATGTGTCTAATGTGGACTAATGGTAAACGGTGAGCCTGCGTACAAGTTATCTAATCTGTAAATCTCCTGCTTCCCAGTGAGGACAAAAGGTCAACAAACTGATTACACCAATAACAGCCAGACAGTGTCCTTTTCTCGTGTTGAGAGAAAAAAGGGAGGGAGAGTGAGAGAGGCACAAAATGTCAACCCCGTTAGAACTGTATAAATCAAGCTGACAGCAAGAATTAACCTTTCCCTAAACATTTTTTAACTATTTGTGGTAGCAATTGGCTTAGTATAAAGGAGTTTTATATGTATGTGGGCAGTTATATTGGCACTATAGTTCTTCTTTAACAAAACCAGAGCCACTGATAACTAATCTATATCCATCAATCTAGTTTCTAAGCATCTACGTATATAGACACGTCGATACATAGATTGTATGTGGATCTACTACAAGACCCCTATCCAAGTGACCACTTACTTCTTGAAAAACAAGCATGCTGACTTCTACAGTAATCCTCTAATATTTTAAAGCCTGGAAATATGAATACCTTTTGTTCTACGAAATAACTAATTACCAGATAAGAAATATTTTTTCATGGTGAAAAATGCTTCTCTTGAAACAATGGAATTCTTCAAACTTTTCAATAAATTCTAACAGCAATACTTTGAAGCTGATTCAGCATAACAACTTGCAGTGCTTCATTCTGTTTTACTTTAAGGCTATGCATACTGTTCCATGTGAAATTTTGTTCAATTTAAAACATTTAACACTAGTGACACTACCATATTAACATTTACAACTTTTATTAACATTGCCCATAGTAAGTAAGGCTGGCCTCAAGCAAATCAGGTTAAGGTCTTTTCTAACACCATTCAGATTCATAAAACAGAAATAACTAGTGATATTATTTGTTTCATCAAACCCATTTAAATATTTAGACTGTAAGCTCTACAGGGCAGGGACCTCCAACCTCTTGTGTCATCCACAGCCTAGCACTTAAAGTGAACTATCCCTGCGATACTACACTTGTATTGTTTATTGCACTTTTCCCATGTCTGTATTGTATTTGTACCGTATTTGTGTTATTAGATTGTACAACGCTGCGTAATCTTGTGGTGCTTTATAAATAAAATTATACATACATACATACATACATACATACAAGTAAATTCAAACAAGGAATTGCATAATTACATAGTTATGTCACTTATTAACATCTGGTTGGGAATTAAGCAGGATAGTAAATAAGCTGGTGGTAAAATCTCCTTTCTCCAAGTTCTAGAGAAATTTGTTATGTAGAACCTTAGGAAATGGAAGAAATCTAAAGATGTGGTTCCTTTAAGGGTTCTCAGTCAGGTGTGTTAAGCCCAGTGCAGTAAACTTTGCTTAGGTCAGTGAATAACTATATCCTAAAGAACAAGCCCTAAGGCTAAGGAAACCTTGTGTGTTAGGACCACATTTAGAACTGAGCTAAAACAAATGAGAAGTTTCTAGAAATGTGGAGTTTGCTGCGTTATTGCGAACTGTATTGAATTTTGTCATATGAACAAACTGCCCATGTTTTCTCCATTTGAGTAATACCCACAGAAAGTACAGTTCCTTATACTGAATAGTAAATAGTAGCAATAGGAACACTGCTATAAAATGGTGAAAACAAATCAGAGGATTCTTGCCTGCACACCTGGGGTGAATTTCACACTTTGGCACATGATGAGTGCCTGAATTGCTGTCACATTTGTAGCAAATAGAAGGGTTGACAAGGATAAACTATTGAACTGATTATGAATTTGCCACATCGCAGAAAATAATGCTGGGTAAGTGAATTTAGAGAAGTGTCGATTTGTTGCCAATTTTAACTTTGCTGTAGAACCCCCTTCCTGTCTCTTCTTAGTAGCTATTTCATTTACATTGTCTCCAGGAATCACTGTTCAATTAAAACAAACTAAGCTATCATCTTAATATCATCATTTAACTGTAAAACAGTTGTTTCTAAGGCTTTTTAAAAAATTCCCTGTATCCCGAGTCGTAGCTTTAAGCTCCAGGTTACCATTAAACACCTACATACTTGATTAAGGGTTTATCGCTGAAATATAGAGTCATACGCTCTGCAATAAATACAAGGTTCCCAAACACACTGCAGTTAAGTGGGTTGTGTATTGCTGTGTTCACATCCATGGGCATTCGTTATTCTTGTAATTAATATCTGTAATGAACCATAGTGAGTGTGGGTATAATGCATATTACAATGCTCACAGTGGTAAATGACTTTTATCGCTTGTTTGATGACTTTCATGCCTCTATGAACCTTGATGGCTGCATCAAATAGCTTTTCAAGTTCTAAAAACAATCAGGGTTTAGTAAGGCAAAACATTAAACGGAACTCAATCTAGAATAAAAATGATTCAAGATAATTATACAAATAAAGAGTAAAAACAGCTGAATGTTCTTAATTATGATGAAATATTACTATTCTCTAAGTTTTCAGTATTATTCAATGGGAAACCAGCTTTATTGCATTTAAGACATTTAACCAATACTAGACATATTAGTCTTACCCGAGTGACATAAGTGTGCATGTAAGAGTTCTAGATATACCTTATATGATGTTAATAAAGTAGACTGAATGTTTTGTCCATGATTAGATTTGATGACTTTACATCTCTAGGATCATGTGAGGAGGGGTGTATATTTACCTCATGGCAGTGCAAGAAGAAAGGCCTTTTAAAATCACCTGGCAGTTTTGTACATTATTGGAGGTGTAATCTAGAGGGAATCTCTTGCTTCTGGGATAATTGTCAGTCCATAGAGTAACAAGGTAATCCCTTTGGTTTCTATTAATGTGGAAGGCGTTGTAAATTTAAACTTATATTATTTCAATGAAACTTTTAAAAAACAAAGAAACACAATAGAAACTTTTGTTACAATCCCATTAACATTAATACTTGTTTAAAGAAGAATAAAATCCAGCAGAGGTTTATATTATATATTATTCACCTTCTGTTTTGGATTTATTAAACTAGGCCAAAGATACAGTAGCTGTGAGACAGTAAATATCTATACCATCCATGGTATGACATTTCAATTAACCAGACTACTTCCAGCTGTCAGGAGCTGGTAGCGCCTCCTGTGTGGTCTGTACTGCTATTGCTAGACAAAAGTGCACTTCCTTCTTATGCTAGCTGTGTGAGAATGCAGTGGGAGATTATAATTCTGACTACTTTAGGCAGTTGGCACCTGAGAATTGCATCTTGTGACCATTCTAGTTTTAGAGTATATTGATCTATGCTGTTTCTGTTGTCAATCCTATGTTTCTTATTAGAGTTTTCCTCATTAGATGTTTGTCCTTCATTGGCTTTGTTCCTCTTGACTTATGTTTCTGCTTAGCATCTCTAAACTTCTTTAATGGATATTGTCTCTAGTTTGTGGGCTCTGTTGCTGTGGTTCAGTATTCCTGTTCACCAGTTATCACTAGTGGGGGCTTGCTCTGGGGGCTGTGACCTGGAAGTCTACTTGCCACAAAAGCCATGCCATTTTGAGGCAGACATAAAGATGGAATAGAGCTAACTTTGTAGGTGTCAGGATTTCAATAAAGGTTTGGACACAGGGTGGAGCTGGCCACTACTAACAATGTCAGAACGTAAAACCAAGCAGATCCAGTATTCATTGATGCTTTTTGGGGGCCCCAGACATTCTCCTGCAGAAATTCCTGGGTAATGGGGTGAACCAAACAGTGAAAGAATGATCAAAGTACCAAAGGTACCAATGCCAAGGCAGGTAATTATGTACTGAAATGTGAACAGGCCAAGGTCAGGGTCAGGCAGCAAATGAGAAATAAAAAAAACAACACTGAGGGTCAAACCAGGGGATCAATATGAGTCAAGTCAATTGAATTCTAGAGTCAGTAAGGCAGAGAGTCAAGGATAGTTGGTCAAGACAAGGTTGGTGCATGATGAACAGCTCACAAGTACTTAAGCAGCACTCACAAATGTCAAAATCAGCTTGAACACTGGGAATTACAGCTACTTAATTTAAATAGCACAACAAACAATGTGTATAACAATACCATGAATTTACATACTTACAAATATAGATAGAGTCATACCTACAAGAAAATACTTGTGTATTTTTGTAGTCACTACAAGAACACCATGTGCTGCTGTGTAAAAGACATTGTGTTTTGGAGAAAAAGGATGCCACATTGTCATCTATATACATATATAGCCATCTATATATATATACTGTGTATACGTCTCACAAACTGAAATGGTATATGTTGAGCCTACGACTTTAATGGAGTTAAGATGAGAGGAAGAAATGGCAAGCACTAAAAGATGTAGACTGACTTCAAAGAGACTGTTGAAAGGAGTTGTTTTACAAATAAAACATGAAATTAATTATCAACAATAATCAGTTAATTAGACTACTAAAACCAAATCAGTCTCTTTAAATAATAGGGTCTCAAGTATGAGATCCTGGTTTGATTTCCCACCCTGAAGGAAAACTAAAACACAGAATTTGTTATAAAAACAAGATTTATTTAAGGCAAAAGTACTGTTATTATGGAAGTTTTACATGTAACAAATCTTGTCTGAGTAATAATATCACAAAAAACAATAATGATATCAATATTTCTGTTATAACAAATTCCACTAACATATCCTACATCCTTCAAATGTTTCTCTGACATAACTACTAGACTTCAAATTCCTTTCCTAGCAAGTTATGGAACAATAACTCACCTACCAAACGTTATTTGGTACCCCAGGGTCAATGAATTCATATAGCACGGCAATATTTAGAATACGTATTTGTAGGCCCGTAGATCTTCTCTCCTTGGGATCCACGTATCACTTTCCACATTAAGGCATCCCTTCGTGTGACATACAGATTCTTGAATATAGCGACTCAGATCCTACCAACCCGTCATATCAGGGGTCGGGAACCTATGGCTCGCAAGCCAGATATGGCTCTTTTGATGGCAGCATCTGGCCCGCGAGACAATTCCTACTCACCTTCCTCCAGAGATGCGTTTCCACACTGATGAGGTAAGTTAAGCGCAACGGCTGTTCCCTGCTCCTTCGGGTCTTGTCGGCAGCTGCCGAATACAGCCGACAAAACCCGAAGAAGCAGAGAAGAGCCGTTGCGCTCAACTAACCTCATCAGTGTGGAGAGGCATCGTTGAAGGAAGATGAGTACTCAGCATCTGCCTCTCTTTCCTCGATCGCAGCACTAACAATCTCTGCCACCACCCCCTCCCCCCTCTGCTCAAATGGCTCTTTCAAAAAATATTTTTGACTGTGATAGCTGAATTGGCTCTCGCGGCCAAAGAAGTTCCCGACCCCTGCATCATATTAAGGCTCCAAGACATGAAACGCAAGGAAAATGTATTATACAAGCAATCAGCTCATATTTTAAATGTAAACAATTCCATTTTTTTTCCTTCTTCAATTTAGCATTACGTCAAAGAAACATAAACAGACTAGAAAAATAAACAGATTACTGATAAGAATGTTCTCTCCACATTTTGTGGAAACGCCCATGCCCTCCTTATCTCAAATGTACTTTGAATTGTCAATTCTTGCACAAATAAAATAATTTAATATAGCAGATTAATTATATAATTGCAATAAAATAGAGGTAAAATGAAAGTTTAATTAAAATGGTGATGTAAAATGGCAATTTAGGTTGCCACTACAATATCGGATATCAGTAGCATTACAGCAGTTCACTGTCAGTGCCCACAAAACCTGTTCTCCTCCGTAAACCTGTAAGCTAAAACAGAACGGCAGTACGTAAAAGAAGAGATGTTCCTGGGGTAGGTACTTCTAAGTATGTTTTTCTGTGCCGCTGATTCCCGTACATTTGTCACGGCACAAATAGACCAGTAATATGTAAAGAGCAGCAAGGTCAAATGGTGAATTAAATCACGGTAGATAATGTGATGTTGTAACAGCAGTAGTGACATGTTTTGGGATAGAGACTTACTATCAACCCCTCAATTCGCCAGTCTGAAGTGACGAATTAGTCACACCTTTGCACCACTCCTCCACTTAGTCAATAGTAAAGTACCTGTGCACGTGCACGCAAAGAGATGCGAAGTGCCCCATAAGTTAAAGAATATCGTAGTCGCCTGAATTGGTCACGTGGTTGCCACTTCACAGAATTTAGTCAATAAGAGAACATGGGGGAGTGGAGAATAGATGCAAATTCACAGCTCTACATGACTATTCAGACTTTAGTCAATGCAGCTCAAAATGTTTCTTCATCACATCCACCATCCCCCATGTCTCACTTTTACCCTACTGACAAACTCACCCACACTTTCTGTTTGCACTGTCCCTCTGAAAGAGATATAGTCATTCATACCAACAGTTCAGTTATTAGGAATCATTTGTTATAAATAATTTAACTTGTATATTTCTCTGTGTTTGTTTTTAACACAAGGAGCTTTTCATCACTCCTTTTCCCCATTTGCTTAATCGGTTATGGGCAACTCATGTCTGACCTGCTTTTATTTTTCTGCTTTCCTTCCAGCCTACTTTACATACTTAATCAGCCCCTATAAGTCTCTCCCCTAACTCAACAGACCTCCTTCTCTTCAGGTGCAAACCATCTTGATATGAAGAGTTTAACCTAATGAAAAGAAAGCCTAGTATTCTATAAAGCCAAAACCCTTCCTGGCTACAAAATGTCTTCATGCTGAGGCATATGTTACTGGGTGAAAAAATCCCTTTGAAAAAGGCAGTGGAAAAGCTTATATGCAAACATAATAACACTCAACATTCGTAAAATTGAGTATTATAACTACATGAGGTGTATCAGCATTCTAGAAGGGTTCGTTAAATAAAAATATTAGCATAAGTGAAAGTCCACTGGCATTTTGGAAGGTCATTAATATTTCCACTCTCCCTGCCCTCTCTCATCTTAAACCATTTTCTCTTTCTGCCCCCTCACATCTGGAATTCTACCCTTTATCTTCACCAAGTACAACCCCTCTGTGTTACCTTCTCTCTTTCTGCCCCATATCTCTGGATTTCTACCCATTATCTTCACCAAGTACAACACCTCTGTATTACCTTCTCTCTTTCTGCCCCATATCTCTGGAATTCTACCCTTTATCTTCACCAAGTACAACCCCTCTGTGTTACCTTCTCTCTTTCTGCCCCGTACATCTGGAATTCTACCCTTTATCTTCACCAAGTACAACCCCTCTGTGTTACCTTCTCTCTTTCTGCCCCATATCTCTGGAATTCTACCTTTTATCTCCCCCAAGTACAACCCCTCTGTGTTACCTTCTCTCTTTCTGCCCCGTACATATAGAATTCTA
The DNA here is from genome assembly GCA_021901965.1 of Pipa carvalhoi. Taxonomy (NCBI): domain Eukaryota; kingdom Metazoa; phylum Chordata; class Amphibia; order Anura; family Pipidae; genus Pipa; species Pipa carvalhoi. The sequence goes on from JAKJJM010215037.1 coordinate 7,398, forward strand.
TACTCCTTTATCTTCAACAGAAACATTCCCTCTGGACTTTTAAAACCAAACTGAAATCCTTCCTTATGGAGCACTAGCACTATTTTAATGTATATATTCTATCCGTAATAAGGTATTTATGTTTATTATATGTATTTATTGACCAGTGTTCCAGCACATTGTTACAGCACTTATTACCCTTCTATCTGTGTATGTAAGTCTTACTCCCATTTAGATTGTAAGCTCTACGGGGCAAGGACCTCAAGCCACTTGTTTCAAGCACAACCCAGCACTTAAATTTTTGTATCCTTGTGATATTATACTTGTATTGTGTAATGCACTTTTTCCATGTCTGTATGCGTAAATTTGTGGCGCTTTCTAAATAAAATTATACATACATTACAAAGAGCTCATGGGATGAAAGGAGAACTAAGCTAACATCTCTGTGAAATGACTCCATCCTTAAGATATCTATTTATAGCAATGGAATAGTAAAAGTTCGTAATACTGCAGTAGTCTTTACGTTTCTAAAAAATAATCATTAAAATAAGTACAAATTAAACATTAGCTAAAACCAAAGTGATTATGCGTTACTCTATGGACTGACTGTTACCCTAGATGTAATAAATTCCCTCTGTATTTTATGTATGTCTAATAATGTACATTATTGCCATTGGGTTATTTAAGGGCCTTGTTCTTGTACTGATACTGCTCTATATCACAGAATCTGGGGAAGAACCTACTACCATCATCTGAAGGCCACATCAACTGGATCAGGCAGTGTTCCTGACATAGCTTTTTATTTGTTTAATTTCTCCTTAAACCTCCCTAAATTATTAGCAGTAATGAAATAGTAGGAGATTCTACTAAAACATTAGCCATTGATGTTTCTTGAAACTTTTATTAAAATAATATAAATACAAATTAACAGCACAATAAACATTAGTAAAAGTCAATGTGATTATCCTGTTACTCTATGGACTGAGAGTTATCCCAGATGTATGAGATTCCCTCCGGATTACAGTTATCTCTAATAATGTACATTACTGTCATTGGGTTATTTAAAGGCCTTGTTCTTGCATTGATATAAGAATGATTTCTGTATAAGTCACAAGGCAGGAGAAATACAATGTTATCAATTCTGTCCAGTGATTATTATAGATGTAGCTGAACATATTTTATCACCTGGACACTGTACTGTTATCAGCAGCTTCTCCATACAAATACAGGTGAGTTGAAAAGAACAACAGTAACACCAAAAAATGAAAATTCCCCCAATCCATTTATAGTTACTTTATATTCAGTCTGCACCTTTAAAAACGTTAAACTGTGTAATAAACTGTGATATTTATTTATTCACCTTCAAAGGAAACATTTTAAAAATGTGGAATTTAAGTAACTTTTTTCTTTGGTGTTACTGGTCCATTAATTAGTTAACTTACTGTGCTGCAATTCTGCAAAACAAATCCTATCATACAGAGCCACATGACAAAGGGGCTGATTGACTAAAGGGTGAATTCACTTGTCAAATTCACCTCGTTACAATTTGAGTCGCATCTGTAAAATAGTCACAGATTGACTCTCATTATTGACTAAGCGGAGAATAGACTTGTCAAACAAGTGGACAGCGGTGATAACTGTCGGATGTGTAGTCAGTTGGATAGAAGTAGAATGCGGAGCCCTGCCATCAGCTCCCCAATTCGCCACTCTGCTGTAACGAAGTCGAACAGGTGACTTTGGAGCACTACATGACTTTAGTCAATAAGGCCTTAAATACTGAATATGTACATTTGATTTTGCGACACAGTGAACTAATTGTCACAAATTAATTTTGCAATCTAAATTCACTCTTTGGTTAAAAAAACAAAACAAAAAAAAAACACCAAAATCATTAGAAATAACTTTTTTTGGGGCTTAAATAGACTTTAATAGAAAGATATAGAAGTGAGTATGAAGTATCTTGTATCCTTTACATAAAGAGGAAATGCATTGAGTTGTTGGCTATGTGAACTGATTCAAACTCAGGTGTAATTAAGAATTATTTCTATTTTATATTTGTGCTGAAAAACTGCACATTTCCTGTGAACAAGAACATTTATATTTGTATTGATTTTCTTTCTTTCATACGTGTATCCTCTACTGGTCATTCTGTAAGTAAGGAGGTCTGAATATTCCTTGATACTTACTTGTACATTATCTTTACTATAATTTTACTCTCAGGGCGATATTTATTTATCCCAAAAAGACTCAAATACTCAGATTTGAGTCTTTTTGGGATTAATATCCCAAATATCCCGCGGGGATTTTGGTTTCCGAATTCTGGAATTGGATGTTTCGATGGAAAGGTAGCCATCTCTCTTATGGCTACTAAAACTATCATTCGAAAGATCCAATTCCGGAATTCGGAAACCAGAATGCCAGTGAGATGATCTCGCAGGATCATCTTGCGAAAATCTTGCGAGACAATTTAATAAAACCGAAAAGACTAAATCGCATCTTTTCTGGCTTATTAAATATCGCCCTAAGTATAAATAACTGCCACCAGTCTATTTTTTAGGCTATATAATTAGCTGGAATTTTCAATTTTTTCATTTCTTTGTACATTTATCCTGCCCGTTACATAACATACAGTATGGCAAACTATGACATGCAAGAGTCAAATGATTATCAACATGGAACATATAAGGAGAACCAGACAATAATCCTAATTCACCTTTTAGGATTTCAAAATCTCCACTTCTACAAGATTCCATTCATCTCTCTGTTTCTCATGATTTACTTTGTGACAATATTGGTAAATGCTACCATTATAATGTTGGTATCAACCAGCAGATATCTCCAATTTCCCATGTATGTCTTCTTAAAGCATCTGTCCATTTCTGATGTCTTGTCAACCACAAACATTGTGCCTAACATGATCCATCTTGTTATTAATGATGGAGCCTCAGTATCTCTTACTGGCTGTATTACTCAGTATATTATTGTTGGTGGTTCAGAATCATTTGAATGTTTACTATTAACAGCGATGTCATATGACCGATATCTGGCCATCTGTAGCCCTCTGCATTATTCTACTATAATGGATCATCAACTGTGTATTACCTTAATTGCCATATGTTGGATTCTAGGATTTACTCTGACATCGACTTTTGCAATAAGTGTAAGCATGCTAAACTTCTGTGGACAAATAATCATCGACCATTTCTTCTGTGACCCAACTCCTCTCCTGGCATTTGCTTGCTCAGATATTTTCTTAGTGCAAATGGAAGTCTTTATAATGGCTGTTTCTATAACTATTTTCCCATTTCTGTTTATTATTATAACATATATCTGCATTGCTTTTGCAATAAAAAAGATAAAATCTAATACTGGAAGACAAAAAACCTTCTCCACATGCAGCTCCCACCTGGCTGTAGTAGGCATGTTCTATGGGACACTGATTGGAATGTATGTAGTACCACAAAGAGAGCAATCCTCGACTATAAACAAATTCCTTTCTATTTTGTACACTGTGATGACTCCCCTTCTTAACCCTATCATATACAGTATAAGGAATAATGATATGAAAAAAGCCCTTGCCAAATTTGTCAGAAATTGGAATTTGTAAAGTTCCAAACACAACAAGGGAAAAGGCAACTAAGAGACCTTTAAAGAAGAACTATAGTGCCAATATAACTGCCCACATACATATAAAACTCCTTTATACTAAGCCAATTGCTACCACAAATAGTTAAAAAAAGTTTAGGG
>JAKJJM010215159.1:0-11605 GCA_021901965.1 Pipa carvalhoi
CGCTACGTCTTATATACGGGGTATGCCTTACATTAGCCAGCCCATTGACACCCCCGATATGTCTTACTATCGGGGGTGTCAAACAATCAGGGAAACACGGTACTAATGTAAATTATGGCTACCTTTCCATCGAAAAATTTGGTAGAAAAGTTTCGGCCGGTAAATATTGCTAAAAAAAATCGCATGAGATTTACCATGAGATCATGCAGGAATAAACTCGGAAAAGCGAAATCGGGCTTTTCCGAGTTTATTAAATTTGGCCCAGAGTGTACTGCTGCTAGATCAGTATTCATCTGACAATCCACAGCTCAGCATCGTCAGATGAATACATCACTGCTGAAGCTCTCTTCTGGGTTATGCGAGTGGCGTCAGTCCACACATAGACCCGCCCCCTCCTGAAGTTTGCAGAGCTGCACGTGTGCATATTGATTTTTTCCAATCTGCACATTCGCAGTCGGTTAATTTCAGCGAAATTCGGGAGTGGGACAGGTAGTATGTGATGTCAAACATCACATACATAACCCGGAAGAGATCCTGGGCTGTGGATCGTCAGATGAATACTGATCTAGCTGAGTGTACTGTTGCTAGATCATTCAGGTTAGTATGCTATGCTGCTATAGTTCTCCTTTAATGGGCTCCCAGTCTTCCTCCTTAATTCCCATAAGGAGGTATGCACTTTGCCTTCAGGACCCAGATAGAGGCCGCCAGGTTAATGATCCACTGGTGAAAGCTGGCAGTGATTAAGAAACAGAACTACAGCACACTGGAGCACAAAAGAGCTAAAACTGCTTAACTGGAATGCTGTTAAACTGAACGGCAGAAAACACTGAAGAATACAGCAGACATGAAGGAAGTGTAAAACACAGGAATACTGGGAAGTGAAACTGCAGAACTATACTCATTGGAGCATGTGGAGACAGAACACAGGAGAGCAGAAGTGTAACTCACTGGAGCACATGGAAGTGAAACAGTATGCTGATGAAATCTAAAAACACAAGGAGCAGCAGGACACAGAAGGACACATAAGAACCACTTACAAACAGCATGAACTGGAATAACTGACAGACATAGAATCAACCAACATCACTGAAACTTGAGTGATGCACTGAGGCAGCGCTCAGTATTTGTCTTCCCTGCTGCCTGGTCACTGCAGCAACATACAACCTGAATTGGAAGAGTGATTTCCTGCTCTGCTCGTCAAGCAGAAATTTTAAAAGAAACTTTTTTTTGGTTGGGATGGTTTGAAGCAATTGTGTAACAGTTTAATATTAGACTAAAATGATTTTAGACAATGAAAAATAGTTGGATTCAGATTAAAGGCAACTAATTGGAACTCTCAGCATGAAGAAGTTGTCATGTTTAATTCCATTAAGGAGGTCAAAAGTGGTTTGAATGCTTTCCTTCAGTGTAAGAACATTACAGGTTATGGGTACTAGATAACTGAAGGTGGGATCTTGATCCAGGGAATTATTCCAGTTGTAATATATGGAATTGGAAGGATTTTCTTCCCCTAATGAGGATAATTGGCTCTTGCCTCATGGGTTTTTTGCCTTCCTCTGTATCAACATTGCAGGAAAATAGGCTGAACTGAATGGGCTTGTGTCTTTTCTCAGCCTTATAAACTGTTACTAAGTTACTATGCAAATGTTGGAACTGATTTATTTTTCACCATGTAATTGGTGAAGAATTCCAGTATACATTTAATAATGTTAGCAGTTTTATTCTAAGACACATCTACTATTTGCTTATTTTTCCTTTCTGCTTCTGCTCCTTTTAGGAAGAAGACTTTTATCAAGGGTTGAACCACATATAGGAACTTTGCAATGGTCCATTCCTGTGCTTCCTTATCTCCTCCAATAAGGAACAGTGCAATTTCCCAGCAAGATTCTGTGTTCTTCTGGAGCTCCAGCTTATGGCTTCTGTTGACAAAAACAGCAGGTGTGTCACAAAAGTTTTAGTTTATTATCTGTACTTATTTCCAGCTCAATTTCCAAACGAGTTTAGAAAAGACTGCTTGTATTTGTAGATGCTGCAAAATTGCACTTATCTATAATGCTGCTTTTCCTAGGACTCTCACAATATCCTAAGCATTTTAAAATTATTTTTGAGGGTTCTGTATACTACATTTTTTGTGTCCACATGCCCGGCTATCTACAGATATAAAAGAAATAGTGCAAAATTGCATTTGAGCCTAGATTGAGTCATATTGTTTGATAAGATTCCCTGTAAGTACTAGGCATATAGAATAATGCTGTCTTTTGTTAAATGTATGATTTCTGCTTAAAGAAGAGCTAAAGCACCAAAAACAAGAAAGCTATATTAAATAAGTACCTTATAGTAAGCTCCAATGATGCAGCCACAGCTTCAGCTCTGCTGTATTTTCACTGCACAGAGGCAGACTTCAGAGCGCTTAGGCTGTCACAGGAGCCGGCGCAAAGCTCTGCCTGTTATGCAAATGAGCATTTACATCATCACACTCATTGTGCCCCGGTGAGAGCAGAGCTCTTATTGGGGGCACAATGAGCATGATGATGTAAACGTTCTATTTCACTGCCGGTGATACTGTGTGGGAGGAGCATCGTGCTGGCAGCTGCACCCTCCTAATTGCTCTGAAGTCTGTCTCCGTGCAGTGAAAATACAGCAGAGCTGAAGCTGTGACTGCATCGTTGGGCTTAGTGTAAGGTTTTTATTTAATATAGCTTTTTTTTTGGAGCTTTAGTTCTCCATTAAGTGAGCTTCACATAAAAAGGAAGAGAGCACAGCCTCTCTTCCTTTTTCAAATATCCCAACACTGCTCACATTATTATTTGTCCTACCAAAAATGTGTCTTGCTACAGCACAAGAAATAAACCAGTGCATCTCTCAGTATTTACTTTCCTCTCCAACACAGACTGTTGAGAACTTTTTGCTTGGTAACAAAAATTCAAAAATCTGCAAAAGGTTGAAGTATTACTAGCTAGGTACATCACCCCACTGTAAGCTCTGCTGTAGCTAATGAACCAGCATCAGCTAGAAATATTACAAACATCAGCTTCAAACATTACACACCAAACAACTTCCTCTTTTTGTACCACCAGTTTCTCCAAAACTGGCCTCCAGGCACCAAATACTGTTAGGTCAGTTGTATCATTGTGCTGTTATGTTATTAAGCAAGGTACCGTTAAACTCTGGCTTTTTGGCAAAGCATACACTACATCATCTTCACACCCTGGAAGGGCTCTGTCATGTTTTGTGGTGTGTGTAAAAATGGTCACATCAGTGCCATAAGCATTTCAAGTTGTGTTATGGTTTTAAATGCAAAACATTTGCCTCAGTATAATCTCTCCATTATAGTTAAATACCTACCAACTGTGTATTCCATCCAACCAGTATCTTAACATACGAATCCACAGTGCATTTTGTACATGGCACTTGCTCTCTGATAAGAAACTAAAACCATTAAAGAATAAGGAGTAGGAAAGAATTTAATTCTCAAAGTCTTGCACCTTTCTGCCTCGTATGGAGGAAAAAGTAGATACAGCTGGAAACTGTAACTCCAGTGCAGTAAAACAGTTTGGAGAAGATAGCAGGAAGTTTCTTAAAATACAGTCCGACCTGGCAGCCAAGGAGACAAGATAAGACCCAGATTTAGAAAACATGAAGAGTTATACATTTCTCCAGATGTGTAATGAGTGGAATAATGATTAAGACATTACTGGAGGAAGCCTGGTATTATGCAAGAAAACAAACCACAAGTAATGCCTACCCATGGAAACAGGAAGAGGAAATTAATCATTCAAAAATGGACTTACCACCACTGGCAAGAATTTGGTGCAGGGAAGCTGCTTAGGGCAGTCACCATCTTTTATCAAAAGCTGTTTTTGTTACTGGTCTGTTTCTAAAGATTTCCTTTCTGCTGATTACAGCTGTTCATTGTAAGGCTCAGTTGTTGCTCATTGACCTTTTGTTTTTAAATACCCTGTCTTGACAGTGGTTACCTGAACAGTTTAGAGTTCACTTTATTTCTGTTACTTTGATTATTGTTGCTTTATTGCATTGCCAGAGCCTAAATCCTGCCTTCCTGGTGAAATTGTTTTAGAGGTCTCCTATGAACTGTAGAAAGTGGACTTGGCACATGCTTAGTTCTTGTAGCATTTAGAGTCTACTGAAACCTCTACTATTCTACAACAATTCCTACAGCCTAGGTATTGCTGCTTTGTATTCACAGGGCATGGACCAAAGTGAGGTCCTACCACTTAAGGGCTATTGACATTTGGGAAAATTGTGCCCATATCTTAGCAAGGATGTTCAAAGGTCTGGTCACCATTACTACATGATATAAGCTGTTATGAGCTACACCTTGGTGGCTGTTGGCTTCCGGTGACCAGCCAATTCCCCCAATCCCCACTGCATGTCACTGGCATGATGTGGAAGTATATTTCAAATCGAGATGCAGCTCCACTGCTATTGTGTCTGTGTGTTGTAGTTCCATCATTCCTGCTCTTTTATACTGCTTCTACATTCACTGCATCTTGTTCAGCTACCTACCAGTGGAGGGGGTGGGGGGTTGGGGGCTGGGATGAGCCTGAGGTCTGCAACTTGGGATCCCTTGCCAGTACATAATAAGTTAGTAATAGTGTACATATACATACCATCCTATACACTATGAGGGTGTTTAGCTTTTTCCGAGTTCCATTTTAAATGTTTTTTTATGTTTGTATTGTGGTAACTAATGAAAATGATATATGACTTTAGGTGTGCATACATTCTTTAGGGATTTCTGTATTTTCTTAGTATTTGTTGAGCTCCTTAGACTCTGTTCCACAGGACTAACCAGTGCAAAGCCCGATGTGGGAAGAGGTTCCAGTCTTGCGTATTTCTCTTGTCCTAGGCCTAGGCGTGTACCTAAAAGTGACTGTAATCTGTAGTTCTGTAACAAAGTAACAAAAACAAAGGAGAAGCAAATGCCTCAGTGGCTGATCTGTAATGCTGCTAACTGCAGATAGGTACACCAGTGTTTAGATTTGCAACTGGATCCTTATAGTATCTATACTAGTATGTAAGACTGTTCTCATTTCCACTTAAATATTCTAGTTTTGACAGTACTATCTGTGCTGCTTGGTAGCCCATTTTATTTATACCTTGCCCTGTTTACTGTCTGACTTACATTTTTGCCAGTTCTTAATTGTCATGTATCAGTTTTTTCCACCACAATGTAAATATCCACTTTAACTACTAACTGTGTTATCTGTCTTTGCTATATATAGTAAAATATTAATTAATTAATATGATCGCAGCAATGGCTCAGCCCAGCAAAGTAAGACAAATATAATGAGAATAAAGTTTAGCGCTAAATTATCAGAGCATTCTGTTCCTATAGCTGAAAAAGTGAAAAACTTTCTTTAACCATATCTATGTGAGCCTTTTAAACAAAGTCATTTCTATTGCTAAAATAAATATAATGCATACATTGTCATACATAGATATTTTATGCCGCAGGGTTTGGTGAGTCATTGCAGCTCATATACTTCAGTTTTGCTAATGATAACATTTAAATCGTCTTATGGTTCTCAGCTGTTAAGTTAAAAGGTATGGAAAGTCTTAAATTATTTTTTGATATTTCATTATTCATCCAAAAACAAACATTTTTCAAATATAATTATTATTTATTTTATTTTTTTTTCCACATATTACTTATATTTTTTTTTTTTGCTTTTATCACTTGCAAGAATCCTTCACCCAGTGCATAGTTTTTGTAACATTTCAAAATTGCTGCAACCTGCACCTGGAATAAAAGCAAGCTACTCGATCTCATTTTTTTTAAACGTTTATTTGCTTTCCAATGTTTATTTTCTTATATCTGGTCAGGCTAAAGGAGTTGCAGTCTTCAAAATGTACTCTCAGCCCATCTGTTAGATCATTTTTTTAGAATAATTATTAACTGGCACACAGTTGGAGCGTAAGCTGGTTCCCAGCGCTAGCCAATATGATTGATACCTTGCATTTTCTTCATCCGTTTTCTAGAGACATTTTTATTCTGTGGCCCATACTTTATTTTTCCATACAGATGTGATTAATCTAGAACATTTTTACCTTGAGAGACTGTATTATAGGGAATGTAACTTGGTCTGTTGCCCTGTTTATGCCTGCTGTCCATATTGTGGTACAGTGAATGAAATATGTTTGAATTGTGATGAAATACTGATATAAATGTAAAAGATTGATTTGTATATCAATTGCATGCATTATGTTTGCAGCATGTATACTGCCATCTGCTGAACAGCTTATAGAAAAGCAGCAACTTTTAAGGTTATATTATATGAAGAGCCCTTATATTATTAGTGAGTCATAGGTGGGATAGTTAGAGGTCATGAGACCTTGCCTTTATAGAGGGTGTTTCCTGATTAAAAGTGTTAACTTTGATGAGGGGGGAAAGGATCCACCCTGCCAGAGTCAGACTGACCTGCCGGGACACCGAAAAAATCCTCCCGGCAGCCCAGCCAATATGGCTGAGACTCCCTCTCCGGCACATCAAGTGACGCCATATGTCACATGACCTGGTGGGGGTGGTGCCTCCCTAGGTACCCCTAGTCTGATGCTGCACCCTGCCAGAAAGAGGCAATATCTGTGCAGATTAAAGAGTATCTAAGAGAGACCTCTATATGTACTATAGGACAAAGACGTCCTGCAGAGCTACTGCTGTAGCTGATTCAGAGAAGTGACTGACATTCTCTGATGGCCATATGTTTCAGGTAGGAGTTTCTGTGGATGAAGCGAAGCTCTAGCTTAGAGGTAAGCTTAGGGGTAGATTGTGTATTACGAGCAGTAGCGCATGCCAGTGTATGTCATTAGGATCTGACAGCCCTAAGTCACGTCAGGAGAGAGTGAAGGGGTAGCCCCAGAGGTGGACATCCTCAGTTAGGGCCCTCGTGTCAGGTCTAAGTCTTCCCTGTTCCAAATGTGTGTTGCAAAGTCCAAGAGAAGTCTGGTGCTACTGTATAAAGACTGCTGTTTTCAGTGTTTGATGTTGCTGATGAAATGTGACCAGAGCATTAGAGGCTGTATTGTGAGTAAACAACTACATAATTGTTTTATTTTTCTTTATAATGTTACATAAATTGTGCTTAAAGGTAAAATACTGCCTAACTTGTTTGGTTTGGAGTAAAAGGGTCGGGTTATTACTGGAACTGCAGTTATACAGCAAAAAATTTGAGTAAATTCCCACAATTCATATCTTAGTTTCCCTAAGCTGTTCCATTAGCATCTGCCTCCATTACATGCTCTATGGGTGCTGTGACTGATAGTTCAATGGTGCTTCAAGTGGTCCTGTTTTACATGTGCAGTTCAGCTAATACAGGTCTCTGCCAATGTCCCTGTGTGAGTCTTACAACTTGCCACCAGTGGGGTCGATTAACCCGAGTCTTCTTGCTGCAAAATATTCCTACAGTTAATTCAAGTATTGTGAACTTTGATAGTTTCACAGACATTCGCTCTGATTTATTATGTTCTCTTCAATATCCTACATATATTGACAATGTCAAGGATCAGAGGAGCTCTTCACAGTCAGTGTACTTGGAAATAGCTGAGGAATTTTGACTATATTTTGTAACATAATTTACATTAACAGAAGCAAGTGTCAGACATGGGCAAAGTTAGAGATTACTTTCTTGATGCAGCTTGTCAGCACATCTCAACAGACTGTCTTGGTAATTTAGAGGTGTTGCATCTGAAGAACTTAACATGACCCTAAAACAGACTCATAGTGGTAGATTCCAAGGCCCTTTATGGCTTCACTGTGGCCTATTATAAAAAAATGATATTACTGCCTTACTTGTTACATTTATTTAAATCCCCATTTAGGCATCAGGTTGGGTTGGGTTTTTCTTCTCCAGGATGTGGAGCCAACTCACTTAGGGCATTAAACATTATCCATATTAGAAGGAAAACTAATACAATATCAATTCAGCCTTCAATGAATCCCAAGAAAACTTTTGATAGGATTTACTGGGGCTTCATAAAGTTTTTATTGAAACACTTGCATGGTAATATTAGTGGGTGGAACATAAAAGACTGTGTGCAAAAGGAGATTCCATCATTTAAAGTTCACGCAATAGTTTTATGAGAGTATGCTATTACTGTGAAAAAAAGGTTTTTACTCATGTATAATTCCTCTCTGTTTCTGATAACTGGAGAATAGAAGACAAAAGAGTTGGTTTTGTGAGGGTAATTTATGTGGAAGACAAAAGAGTTGGTTTTGTGGGTAAAAATTTAAATTTTTTAAGTCTGCCTATGTTTTTTATACTATACAATGATGGTAAGACATCAATGTGGATGAAGACTGTCCAGGTCTATTAACCTATAGCAATCTATCAGACATGCTCAACTATATCAGTGAATTCAAACCGATGATCAGTTGGTATGAGTTACTAGCCCTCAGTTAACAATTGCACTGTCAATGTATTTGCTTTACATCTAAAACCAAACTGTGAATAGAGACATCTCATTTAAAAAGATAAATACTTAGATATGCTTAAGAGCAAAGATCTTTTTTTATTTAGCATGTAGCCATTTTTAACATGCTGTTATTATTGTAATCTGGTGTACCACAATAACTAAAAACTGCAATTTTCAATTTAGTTTTCAGTGCTAAATGTGAGCGGGGGAGGTCTGATTTCAGGGATAAACAGAATGTATAACGTAGAACTCCACTTCATCTAATCAAGTTAATCTATTTTTGCAAAATATTACTTTCCCTCCTAAACATCACCACAGTCAAAATTTCTCTCACAATATAGTCAATAATATTCTTTTTTGCTGCTATTCCGATATGTCGTTAAACTTTGAAATCATCCCTTTTGTCTTCATACAATAGGCAGGTGAAAATAATATCACTATAAACACATTATAATTCTACAGAATGTTTTTATTTTTTGAAGTATGTCTACCAAAGTAGTGAAGAATTATTCTAAGATAAATAAACAGCACAAATATTTTCTTGACAATGAGCCGAGTTTCTTTTTATATTTACTGAAAAGAAAAATTATAATGGCATAAAAACGTGTTTGATCTACAGGAAGGATATCAAAATGAAATATGTCTTCTTGAGAAGTGAATTATTATTTTCCTTTTATATACTAATACTGATATATATGCATTTAATTAAAAAAAAAAAATCAAAAACCTTAAATTGGATTGGTCAACCTGGGGGAGTCACCTCCATGGGGAAGCCACACATCAGATAAGCTGATTGCTCTTTAGGCAATAGCTCACAATGCTGAGTTTAGCTGGCAGCCTGTCCTACAAATCCAAGTACGTAGTAAGATCATATTGTTTGGGGATCTGATTAGTGGAGTTTCAATGACAATTTCTTGACTTTGCAGGGCAGAATACCAGCTAAATTCAGTATATAAGAAGATCTTTTATCAGGTGCCCTGCTTCTCAGGAGGATTTCCTTTCAGGTGACAGATCCCCTTTAAAGATTATAGCAATAGAAAGATATAACAACTTATATACATTTCAAATATGAATGTGTGTTCCCAAAAATAGACACAATACAGTTTCAAAATATAATATAAATCAACAATGACTCAAAAAATTATTAGACGAAACACTGGTTTTAATTTATTTTTTTTCTGTTTAGGTACTTTCAGGGGAACAGATCAATGGGGACAAAATTGCCCAGGACTAGTAACTCATTGTAATTAATCAGCGCTTACAGGGGAATTCAACAAGAGGGGGAATCATTTAAAAGGGTCTAGTAACTCATGGCAACCAATCAGCAGTCAGCATTTTCTGGTATAAGGAAGAAATAATAATAAAAAGACATCTCATTGGTTACTATAGGATACTACACCTCTGTAAAGTTTGCCCTGTTGATGAATAATCCTGTTAGTACCTACTGGCCTGATGCATTTGCCTAATGAAGGCAAATATCTGATTACTAGACCTGGTCAGTCTTTTCCTCTGCTAATACATTTCCTCCAATAGCTTATATCAAAAAGTATAAAGTGTGCACTTAAAGGGATACTAAACCTGATGAAACATACTAAACACTAACAGTAACTGTGTCCCCAGGTTTGCACATGTGCCATAAAATACACTGCAGAAATCCAGAAAGCCAAAAAGCAAGCATTACCGTAGTTAAATGAACATATATCCAAGGCTGGACACACACAGAAAAAGGAGTCAAGAGTCTGGTTGCACAGAGGAAAAGAAGGCTAAATCTTGATACTATAATTAGTATAGTACTGTTTAGAAATAACTGGCATGTCAATCCTAAGGAGGAAATGTATAAAGGTCAATTTGACCTATTCGCTGCAATTCGATCTGTTTCACCGCGTTATCACCAATTTTTCTTTTCAACGCATTTTCAATTTCTCTCAATTTATATAGTGCTGAATAAAATTTATCGATATCAAAAAAAGATAATTATCAATGGGTTAATACCTCTACATTTTACATTAATTTCAACAAAGATCTTTTTCCATCAATATGGATATCGCTGATCTTTTCGATGGAGATGTATAAGAAACATTCTAAACTATCTCCATAGGGAATAATGGGATTTCATCACCCTCAACCAGGCGAACACTTTTCAGCTTTAAAAAAAGTCTTAAGGGGCTTAATAAATATGAATATCGGCAATATTGATATTTTCGACCTAATTAAAGGTATATAGATATATCGAGAGAAAACATTTTCGATTTTTATAAATATCCCCCTTAGAGTTGATTTCTGCTAAATGGCAATTGCAATAAAAGGTTTTCTGTTGTGGTACTTTGACAAAATACTGATAAAACCTTGACAAAACATAACCATAGTTGTAAAGGGTGCCCATGTACATCCGCTTTGTGTTTAATTAAACAGACTGTTTACTGCGTCGGAACACCTATGAGCGTTTTATTTGTATGTAAACACCTGGAGCCGACTTATTATTTAATCTTCCACTGAGTAAATAAGAATGCAAGAAGGGTATATGCAGTTTGTTTGGGGGGGCAGTACAGGAAAACAACATACAGTACCCTGATTTCAGAATTCTGTATTCCCAACATTCAGATTTTAAGGAGGAGGTTAGCGTAGGATAGAATAAATAAGCTAAAATGTCAGAACCATATTAACTATGCATTATAAAAGTGCTAATTTACAAGTATGACATTCATACAGTGTGGGTATAACATTTGCGCAGTCATGTATATGGGAATATCATTAGAAATACATCTGAAAGACAACAATATATCTTCTTTGAAAGATAGATTCCAGCCACAAAAACCACATCTTTCTTACCATAACCTATCCCATTAGACAATAAATTATAATTTGTGATGTTCCCTTAGATTTCACATCATCCATCCCCTTTAGTCCACCTCCTCCTTCCATGATTAATTCAGTTTCCTTTTATTCTATCTCTTAAAGTGGACCTACCGGTATCACCTCCAAACAACATTAGCTTATAAAATAGAGACAGTCTATAGGAACATTTTTGTAATACACTTCTATTAAAAAAAAATGTACCTTTCTCTGTTATTTTTAGTCCTTCTCTGTGCCTGCAAATTCGACACTGCAGCCTGTGTCAGGCTGTAGCAGCTCTAGGAGGAGGCGGGCTTACTTGATTGACAAGTAAGCCCTC
>JAKJJM010215325.1:0-11312 GCA_021901965.1 Pipa carvalhoi
ACAAGTTTACAGTGAGTATAACTTAACTATCCTAACGATTTTTTTCCCCCAAACTGTTTCATTTATGTTATATAATCACTGACTATGTAAAAAGGTGAAAATCATGAGGTGATAGGTTCACTTTAATTGTAAACCAAGCTATAACTGTCCAGTAGAGGGTAACTGAGTAATTGTCTACCTGGCTCAGGGCTTGGAGACTGAGGAACCTCTTCCTCCTCCTCTTGTTCCAGTTCTTCTGTGTGTGTAAATAAATAACAGAATAAAAAAGGTTCATTTACTGTCTAATTAATTAACAGTGAGCGAGGCTAAAATTGACTAGTAAATTAAAGAAGTTGCAGCCTACTTTATTGGGGCAATTGCACGGTTAATTTTGTCCAATCATAGTTAATAGATTAGATTGTAAGCTCTGCGGGGCAGGGAACTCCAACCTCCTGTGTCAATCACAACCTGGCATTTCAAGTGTTTTTTATGCTTGTAAGCTACCTGCTTGTATTGTGTAATGCACTTTTCCCATGTCTGTCTTATGTCTGTATTGCCGAATTGTACAGCGTTGTGTAAATTTGTGGAGCTTTATAAATAAAATTATACATATATACAATAGAGTCGCTAATGAGTGATTTGGGGCCAATGTGCAGTTATTTTTGTCCAAAACAGGGCAAAGTACAAAAATAGTAATGTTGCTTTACAACATAATTATATTATTGGATGTATGGGCATTTTACAGCAATCAATACTGAATATTATGATATATTTAGATATATATATACTGTCAAGCATACAGTATGTGTATTAAATTTTCCATGAACTTGCCTCTAATATCTGCTACCAGGTCTGGAAGTCAACTACTGATATCGCTCAAGACAGGCTGCATGTCACAAAGCGACATCACGAGGTGGCCTCCATCCACCTGATGAGACGGCTCAAAATCTGGCACCTACATTGGTGGATAAATGGGGTACCTGGTGCCATATCATTATAATTTTTATGTATTAGATATACCACCAGATACTTTTGCTCCTCGTGGCTAAGCGCCGCAACTCCTGCCATGTTGCTGCTGTTTTGACAGTTGCTGTTCTGAGGAGTGGAGGAAGAATGTTAGTACGTGTAGCCACAGGGGCGGAGCATGGCAGGGGTTCTCGCAAGGCATGTGCCACGGTGATTATCACAATCACTATACTTGCCTATGAGGAAGATGTTTTCCTTATATACAATACTTGCCAAGAATGACATATTGTATGATTTGTAGGCCTTACATGTGAGTGTAATATTTCAGACTTGTTATGTAAAGAGTTATTTAAAGACCTCCTAAATACAACTGCATGCCACTAGGGTGAGGGACCTATCCAAAAAAATAAATAAAAGGGATCTGAGGTGGGATTGCGCCTCTAACTAGTGGGGTGTGGATCCTTCTTAACTGGAGCTTTCCCTACAGAAAAAAAAATATAAAGGTTAAAGAAAAAATATTAACACTTACTGCTTCAGAAGTTTTCTCATTTGACCCATGTAGTACTCTTCATTCCTCATCTTCACCAATGAAATAGTCCAATGGAAGGACATCTTCTTCAGCCATGACATAGTCCATGGAAGGCCATCATTTTCTTACTTGATCCGACATTGTCTAAAGGTATCTGTTGCCACCACCCACTGCTAAGTGGAAAAATAATAAAACAAGAAGTTCCAGTTCTCTTCAAAGCTGCTGCCTCTACTGAAAAGCCAGTAGGATTCACAGCTAATGATATAGCGGAGTATCCTAACTGATAGGGAACTGCAGAAATTTGTAGGCTTTAAATACTCTCTGTTTGTATCTAAATGGTTAATTGAAAAACTCAATTAACCAGTTAGGCAGAGGCAGGGGGGATGTAAGTTCAACCTGAGAGGGAACTGCCTAATAGAAATGAATTATGCAGTTCCCTATCAGGTAGGACTTATATCCTCCTGCCACTACCTGATTGCTTACATTTTTACCAGGAATCCCTTCTTTTATTTTAGATTTAACGCCTGCACAATTGGTGAGGAGGGGGCGGATCCAGTGTACACCTTGCTAGTACCCACAATAAAGGACCCTTCACAGTGCAGTGATAGATTATGCTAATGCTGCATCACTGAGTATATCGCACAGGGGTTAAGTTACCACTGTGATTAGGGTTATCGCAAAGGTAACTAAGCATTCAACTCAATTTTGGCTATTTTTTTTCTTTTTGCCTCAAATTTGTTTCTAATTAATTAGCAAATTTATTTGACAAACTGGTAATCAAATTTTTAGGAAATGGATAAAAATTAATGAAAAAGATTGAAATGGAGTTAACGCTTCTTTATAAATAGCTCCGTTATAGAAAATGAAGCATCAATGTGTTTAAACATGATGTTTTAATCAAGAAAGTGGGGTGATGGCTGTTTTAAGTTATAAACAGCTAGTTCTGATGTCAGAACTAGCCATTTACAAGGGTATAAATTACAGGAAGTTCCATGCACATTCTACTGCTAATGTGTATTATACATTAACTGTTACAGTGTCAGTTCAAGGCAGAAAATTCCCATTAAATATTCTTGAAAAGTTAGTACGTAATATTTTTGGAAGGCCTTTGTTTTTATTCATTTTAGAGTCAGTACATGACATGCTTCTGTAAAGACATCCAAAAACAAAATTATAATACATAATAATAATACATACATTACATTGTTTTTATTTGCACATGGGGAATGACTAACTTGAATGCACAATAAGCTATGCCTACATAATTTATAGTGTATTTAAGAGAAAATAATTGTAACATACACTCTACTTATGACTTGGGTATAGTTTGCCTTTAAGCAGTATTGTGTCTATTTCCTATCTCTGTTTTGGTTGATCACTAAATCGTCTTTGCTAATTGGTTGAGCATATGCTGGTAATTTAGATACTATATACCATAATGGAGCCTAAAGCATACTCTCATTGACAACAATATGATATAAAGCCATTGAAGGAATTGATTTGACAGTGTATTTTATATATACATATATATATGCAACATGAATCTGTATAGGAAGATGTGATTAATGGCAAGTTGAATAAAACTTAAACAGTGCTCTCTCTTGGCTATTGTTTTCTTTGTTTATATTGCCAGTTAACCTGAATATATTTATTTAAAGGCTGTTTATTTGCAATCTAAACTGTTAGATGTGATATTTTACATATTTCCATACATACAGCTACATGCTATACATATAATTAAATAGTTACACTGAAAAGTCACAAGCCAATAAAAGTCCAAACTAAAATAATAAGAAAAAAAAGTTACCCAGGTTGATCCAGTGGAAATCAAACAAAAAATGTATAGCTTGGGCTAGTTTTCCTTAATACGGACTACATTATCGGCTACTAAATATTCTTTATACTAGTAAACCCGAATATTTTATTCTTTAGAGCGATTCTGACACCAATACTACTCATGATGCTAATAGCACTATAGTGTCAAAGTAAAGCAGTGTCAGGCTCTGAGTGGTGCAGGGCCCCACTCTGTGTTAAATGTCTCAAAGGCATATTTATTTACTTAATTTATATTCAATCTGTGATTCCAAAAATTATAGGTTTATATGATATTTAGGGGGTCATTCCGGTAGCTCCGAATTTGCCATCCCGAATTCACTTATAGCGAACTCCCATTATAAAGTCGCGACCACGACAATTCTCCCATTATAAAATCGTGACTGTGACTAAAAAATTGTTGCGGTCACGACTTTATAATGGGAGTTTGCTATAAGTGAATTTGGGACGGAAATTTTGGAGCTACCGGAATGACCCCCTTAGTCATTTAGCTTTAAAAATCAGGCTTTAGATCGCAGTTCCTGTATATAATTCATGTAAAGCACAATTGAAAATAATGGGACTGGGTGAGGTGTGCTTAATAACATAGTTGCTATCAGTAAAGATTAGAACAGTTAGAAAGCAATAACGTTAATAAATTTACTTTCAAAGGTAACATTTTCAGAAGTGCTGTATTTAGAAACCTGCCATGCCAATCAAAATGGGAATATTTATTTATTTATTTATTTATTTTTTGGTCTTTTTAATGGTCTTTAAAGTAAACATCTACCTTTTTTAAATCTTTTTTTAAACACACCATTAATTCTGATACAATCAGTTCCTGTGTAAGACAATTTTGCAATTTCACAGCTCTTACATTAAAGAATGCCACATGTTAAATAGAAATTTTCTTTTTTTGGTGTTGGAGGTCCTTTAAGAAACTGAGGTTGAAACTAGTTAACAATACTTAACAAATAATTGCTGTATGAAATCACTTCTGTTCATACATATAGAGAGCTATTAAAAGGTCAAACAGAAGCGTACAAGTCCAAATCCACATCCATTTGCACTTGTCCACCATCAAACTCTGTGTTATTGCAAATTTGCGTCCAGTTTGGAAGCTTACAATGGTCATTGACTTACAGAGTTCTCCCATCACTTTGCATACATGTGTACATGATTTTTGCCTATTGGACTGTGTTGGACTGCAGTGAATTCTGCTCCAAATTCACTAGTTTGTCAAAGTAGGCAGTTGATAGAAGAGCTCTTATGTTGCAAAAGGTGTTCATTCTAATAAACAATAAAGACTGTGACAAGTGACAACTAGTACTAGAGACAAAGTGACATAGAAAGGGATGTATAATTCACTTAATACAGTTACTGGGACATTGTGAGAATGGTGTTACTGCACTTCACTGGTAGATTACCTATCACTCCTCATGATTACGCATTCTGCTAATGATCTTCTAACTTCACTGCAACACAAGAAAGTATGTCCATTCCTATTCCCCTCTTCTCTAAGAGAATCCATCATTTAGTGAATAAAGAGTAGAGAATTTGCAACTATCAGAGAAAAGCAACCCAAAGTGGCACAAATTCACTTTGACAGTCAAATTTGCACTTAACCATTGAAGGGCAAAATTTACTAGATTCGAAAATAATTTTTCTTACTTTTTTTTCTGTTTTTCACCATGAAAATGGCTCAAAAGGTCAAAAATTAAGTTTTTGAACTTATCACCTCCCCTTTTGCCCATTTTTCATGGCAAAAAATGGATGAAAAATGGGCAAAAAAGTAAAAAAATCATTTTCAACTTTAGAAAATTTCGCCCTTAGCCTCACTAAGGAATAAATCTGTATGTCTTTAGATGAAAGAATGCCAACTTTCAAAATCCCTTTTTTTATTTGGTTGTATAGCTTGCCCCAGAGGGAGCTTTTATACCCCAAGCCTCCTCCTGATTGGTTAACTGCTAAGATTGCAATTAACCAATCAGCAGCAGGCATAGAGTATAAAAGGAGGAAAAATACCTGCAGTTCCCTCACAGGTCCATTCCTCAGCTATATATAGGGTCCCTGGGAACCCTATAAATAGCTGAGGAGTGCAGGAAGAGCCTCAATCGCCTTTTTATTTAAATAGCCCCCCCCTTACCCCCAAAGGAACAGACAGAGGCAGGGGGGAGGGTGCAGGGAAGCGGCTCCCAGGGAGCCGCTTCCTGCACTTAGCGATCCCTCATTCAGCCTAGCGCTAAGTGAGGGATGATACTGGGGGGAGGTGTGGTGGTCCCAGGGACCACTACTAGCTGGACCCCCAGTGTAGGGAACCTTAGCACTGCAGCATATGACATTTCCTCATGAAGTTCTCTCTACAAGTTTGACAGAAGATGTGACTTTGTCCACTACTTTGCTGTTAAACTCGCTAGACACCCCTGGTTTTTAGTTCACTATAGATACCCACAGCTCTGTACATAATCAACTAAATACTTTACAAAATTGATAATTTGAGTAGCAATCAGAAAAAGTGATGTTCTTTTCTAAATTACTATGAACTATGAGAGATGTCACTATAGCACATCCCACTAAACTTCTTAGATTGGTTCAATCTCTACAATTTGCGGAGCATTTACTTCTTCATCAAATGTTCATTCTTGAAAAAGAAATTTTTTTTATTTCCAGAAATGAAAAATATAATGGTGATACCCATTTCAGGTTGAACCCACCCAAGCTGTTATCCTTAAGTTTGAGGAAACAGTCTAGATTTCAGTTGTTAGTTTCTGCTGTGTTTTCTTTTTTTTGTTGTTGTTCCCATCTATTATCAAGCATTTTCTAACTAAAAAACCCAATCCATTCCCATTATGTTCTTATTCAGTCCTAAGAAACACTCATATAACATTGTGGTTTGCAGATACCTATTTTTTCTAAACATTTCACTGTGTATCTTTTATTCTCTGTATATATTCTGTTTGTAAAGTAAATGTGCCTACAATATGGTAATATGGTTTATGCCAGGTTACTGTATGTTGCAGTAACTAAAGACCAATGTTACCTGCACAAGTGCACTTTGCTTTTAACGTACAAATGTGTCTATATATTTAAAATAAATATCCAATGTTGTTTACAAAAACACAAAATATGACCTTTCACATTCAATCAGTTGCAGATATTCAAGATTCACTTGCTACAACTATCAGAGTACGATTAAAAGCTTTATTTTCAAAACGATGAGTCTCACAGCTTGGTAATATATTGTTTAAAGTTAATATATTTATTGCAAATTAAAATGACCCCCTTATTGTCTGAACTAACAGTGCAGTGGAGCTGTGCTTTGAAGCCCTCCCTTAACAGGAACAATACCCTTACGATTCTATGAAGGGACTCGGTGGTGACCGTTGGGTGCACTCTGATTTTACAAACTGTCATATGGCGAGATAGTAGTGGGTTTCAATGCTGTCACCTATTCAGTCAGTCCAGATGAACTAGAATCACCATTTCAGTTATATCATAGCTTCGGGCGAGAACATGTCACCCTCTTTATTTCAAGCTCAGAACAAGCTGCTTAGACAGATGCTAACTGTGGTCCTCCTTGCCATGTTCTGTAGAGTGGCCTTTGTCTGGGTTAATTGAGCCCCCACTCCATTTAATAGGCTGTTGAATTCTTATTGAAACAGAGCTAGTGCCGCAGGTTAAATACATTGCAGTGCTCTTGTTAATCCCCTCATTAACAAAGCTGTAGAGCTTGTTGAGAGCTGTGAGTTTGCATATATTAACGAGGAGCTCTTCGCTCAAGTGCTATCAATAAAATGACAATGCCAGTTTGCAAATAGTGAAATCAACACTGACACAGAGCTACATACCTTTATAACATATATAAACATTTCATTTGCTTGTATCTTCCTACTTGAATTATGAAACACAACGTTATTAAAGAATTATTGAATTAGAGGACCCGAACTATCATACATAATAAATAATAATAATAAATAACATCATTATTTTTTTTCACATGTGGTTGAAATAAACTTAATGGAAGCAAGAAGAACTCCAAAATGATTTAATTAGCCATGGCTAGACAGCAGAAGCAGTAATCAAAGAAAGCAAATTTAGTTTGAACAGCTACCAAAATGAAGCATGAAAACAAAAGCCCTTTCTAAACGTGTATACCAAAGACACAAAGAAAAAAAAAGGAAAACCATATGCATTAAAAAGTAGGCGGTTCAGTAAATAATTCTTGTAAAATAGAGCTGCACAAATTACATTTTTAAACCACTTTTTCACGGGAAAGAGCATGATATGAACGTCAATAATATTCCAATTATAACAAATTGCCTAAATAATCGTTTAGATTATTTCTTTTAGAAAAATACAGATGTAAAATCTATTTTTGTGTGTTTTATTGTCTTTATAATCAAAATTAAATACCTTGATGTTATGAATTTTTCCAATTAAATAAAATAGGACATTCAAGGCCACAGATCTTAATATATAATCAGATTTAAATAATATATATATAATAATATAGAATATGGAAACAGATTTTGCTTTTGTCTAGATCAAATAGGTGATCTTTCTAGCTGAAAACAAATCGAGTATGCTAAACAATTTATTTATGGTGCTTGTGGAAATAAGAAACCAGATAAGAGATGCAATATTTTTCTTTTTTAAGCAAAGTATTTGTTGGTTACGTGCCACCAGGGCACAAATGATACTGTGGTTATTATTGGAATTTTTATCTGCCACAAATCAACACAATTTTTTTTTTTCTTGAAACCACATAGGTTATCAGTAAAAGTAGCAAAAGAAGAAAAGAATACAAGAAACAGAAAGAAACAGCTGAATCATCACAGAAGTGAATCTGTGAATATCAAGTTGAGAATCTGTGACTAACACCTTACCATTCCATGTGATTTTTTATTTCCATATATAAAAATGTACTGTACTTTGCAATTAAATGATTAATGCACTTGTTACTAAGAAAATACTGAGAATAAAGTCAATGTATATGTGTCATCAACCTTTTTTTTTTATTTGATAATGAAACTTAGGTTTGAAATTTGAAGCAACGAATGTATCTCTGAGGGTGATATGAAGTTTAGCACTATCATTCCAATTCTACAGCTAAAGGGTTTTCTAGCTCTGTGTTATGCATAATTAAAGAAGGTTTTTACCCTGGAATTCATTTAGTAGATAGAGACATTCTAATGCAATTTTGCTTTTTTATTTTTGATATTTTGTGGTTTTGGAAATATTTGACTGTTCTTGACTGTTTTGGATACTACTGGGGTCATTGACCTCTGGTAACCACAAGATCACTTAATCTGAGCTTTTAGTAATTTTCATTAATTTGTGTTCAGCCCAACTATAAGGTTTTCAGTTTGTTCTTAACCTAGTTGCCTAGTTGCTAGATTAATGGACCATAGGAGCCATAAGACTGTATAAATATAACAAAAGAGGTTCTGAACAAAAAAGTTAAATAATTAAAAAACTGCAAACAATAAAAGTGCAATTTGTCTTAATTAATTCCAAAGATTTATTGTATTTATTACAATGTCATGCTTGAAATTGATCTTTACATGGAAATAACCACCAATAGCTACTAAATATTTATTGAGGTAAGGTAATTAATGGAAAATTGCCATTCATTTATTTTTATTAGATAAATATCTTATAAATTAACAGTGCTTAAGACTGCTTAGAATCTCACTTACAGTTATGTTGGAGTCACCAGCATGGTAATAGGGGAAGTCCAGTAAACAAGTAGAAAACAATAAATAGACCTTAACAGAAGAGCTCTTAGGGACTAATTCTGAAATCACTTTGTGATTTGGTGATTATTAACTAGTACAGTCCCTATGAGGAAATAACAGATAAATCACTGTAATTGGCTGCAAGTGAGGTGAATATTTAGCAACCTGAATCAATCAAATGGCAATCAAGTACTTGTTTGTAATAAAATATGGGGCATGATCTAATATTATTAGTGGTTTACCTAACTATAAAAGGGCTTACCCATGTTTGCTACCACTTTAAAAGGTTGAAACGTCACATACATTTTCTTTCAGACTGTATAGGGACTAAAGATAATATCTTGTCGAGCACTTTCCATTTAAATTACCCACCATGATGCAGTTTAGTGTACCTTAAAAATTTCATTCCAAAAGTAGTTAGTTTGCAATGAATAAATAGCTGGTATAGCAAATGGAGAAGCCTAACCATCAGGAACACTAATACAAAGAAGCACTGCAAATGACACACTATTTGAAAAAAAAAAACTACTTTTATAATTAATTGCAAATTATTTATTTAATAATAACAGGTGATATATCCCCTTTAAAGAGCAGGCTGTGAGAACCCTTTCCTTTATTGCACTTACCCCATGCCAATACATCATAAAGAAGTCAAACTCTATCAAAAGATCTCTTCACAAGTCTTTTTAAACTTCACAGGCTGTGGTGACTAATGTCTTGGCACCTTTGCAAAGTAAACCAAAGCTTATGCAAATACTGCTACAAAAAAAAAAAAAAAAAAGAAAAGCAAAAACAGTGGAGTTTTATTAGTTTAGAACTTTACAAAAAATGTAGGATAAGAAATGCAACTTTTATTACAAAATGCCTAAAAACATGAAATTGCACAAAAATATTTTAATTTTCTTTTAAAGAAATGTTTATTCTAATGCCTTATTTCTACATGTATAATGCACAATAGTATTTTATTGCCAACTTAGTGGAGGTGTAAATTGTTTAAATGCTTATTGATTCAGGTCACTTTCAGTACTTAACACTTCTTTTGCCAAAGGGTTCAAGAGTAAACTACTTCTATGGGCCCCTCTGGCAGTGAAACCTCACACATTCCATTCTTAGCATATTACATCCTAATAAATCAATGTTGGATACTTTTCTTTCCTTTGTCTATTCAGACATGTTTGTAAAAACAGAACTTTTGATAAAGACCAACAATGAAAATCTATATTTTGTTATGTTCCAACCAATGTATTCTTAAAGAAGGTGTCTTTTGTATTTTCTTGGAATCAGCATATTAACCCATCGATATAAAGGGGTATTTGATCTTTATTTTGTTTTGCTTGTATACATTAGCATGCACAACTCTCAGTTTTTAAAGGAATTATTACTTATTTTTTAATATAGAGTTAAATTGACTGAAAATGACACAAGTCAATTCTAAAGATGCAAATTTAAAATCTATTCTACACATATGACTGCAAACTCCATTTTTTGATTCCTTTACTCCAGCGCCTTCATGGCAAACTCTCTTATCTGATCTTTAATTAGTCATGTTTAAATGTTAATTGGTTAAAGAAGCATTTGAAATTTTGTTAGCACAGCTGAAACTCATTACTCTCTTCAATAATGATCTTTCCTTGGGATGTCATGTTTGTATTGGTATATCAAAAGTCCAGTTCTAGGTTTAAAAATAGCCAACAGTAAGTGGCTTTTATCAGTAATCTCATCAGTCTACTGTTGGATTGCTAAATGATAGCTACTTTTTCTGTTTAGTTGCCAAGCGCTTGAACATTTCATGCAGGGATGTCCACAACTCTCTTGAAAAAGTCAAACTAACCTTGACAGAAAAGTAAGTTACAATCAACTTGGATTGACATGGAACTTGTTCAAATACAGCACTTGTAGAAATATTATCTTTGAAGCAAATTCATAAATTAGATTGCTTATGTCTGTTTGTATCTTTTCTGATAGTACCCATGTTGTTCAACAAATCTCACTAAGGGAGTAATTCTGTAAAGTAAGAATTTGCCTGTCGAATTCACAGACAGCGGATTCCCATTATAAAGTTGGGACCGCGGCAATTCTCCCATTATAAAATCGCAACAATTTTTTTAAAGTTCCAGCTCTGATATTTCCTTTGTAAAGTTGAGACTGCGACAAAATTCTCATTATAAAGTCGTGACTGCGACAGTAGCAGTCTATTGCTACTGTCTTTAGCTGGCAAATTCGGACCTTTACACTACAATTCAAGGCTAGATTCTCCAAGCGGCAAACTCCTCTGAAAATGCCTTTGC
>JAKJJM010215451.1:0-11113 GCA_021901965.1 Pipa carvalhoi
AAAAAAAAAAGTTGGCACTTGTGAAGAAAATATGATTGTATAAAGAGCTCCTTTAAAAAGTCAACACAAAATAAACAAGAGTAACTTAAATAAACACATAAACCAGCACTCCCACATGCAGAACTTGCAAAATGTAAAGAATAGACTCACAGTCAATGCAATGCAGTATCTAGCTCCTACAGAAAAAGTACATACCTCAATAGAATTCAAAGGGCACAGCAAAGCCAACACCTCTGTTAATTCAGACAGGCAGGCAGCATCAATCCTGCAATTCCACCCCCTCCCCCCAGTACGGGAAATCAGCACAGTAGTTTAGAAAAGAGACAAGTGCACAAGAAGAAAAGTAGCAATTTGACCGCTGCGCTGGTAGCCACAGTCAAAACAAAGTGATGATTGGTGCTATTATTATCAACACTATTATTATTATCACTATTTATTATCATTACAAGAAATCTACCTGTGTTCTTATCCATCATGCCCTGTGATGCAGTATTCTATGCAGTATTTATTATCTTAAATTCTCTGTGATGCAGTTTCTGTCATTACATGTACCCTATGGTGTGCTGTAAATATGCTTTTCGCTGGTGTGTACTCGTACACTCTCAGTGACAATAAATTGAATCTAATCTAATCTATTAGTTTGAATGGTGACTGTATCTGTGTGACTGTTTCACCGCTTTAAGATAAACAGTTACTGGGAGAAAATGCATTTTCACAGCTGCATGTGGTTAAAAAACAAGACAAAACACCAATAAACCACAATAAAATGAGCACCCATAGAAGTCTATGGGCATCTCTAAGCGCTGTGCGCTGTCAAGATACAGTGTACCACAAGAAAATAGTTGCTGAGGTGTTGTTACACAGTCAGCCAGGGACTTCTATGGGCATGCATTATGTCACTGTTCACTGGTATTCTGCTGCAGCAAAACAGCAGCAAAATGGCAGGTGCAGGCTTAGGCCAGTGCATTTTAATGTATGCATATTCTAAGTGTGCCAACATGGCAAGCTTAGTAGAGGTACCAAAGAAAAGTACAGCAATGTGCATTTTTTTCACATGGCAATAACACACTGTGGTTTCACACACAAGAAAAAAAAACATGCAAACACCTCTTGATAGTCTGCCCCCATTTACTTTCCTGCTCCACAGAATAACTGCTTTCTGTTTTGTGAGCCTGCCCTGTCACAGTGAAACATCAGCACCGGTCAGTGAAAGAGAAGATATGTAAATGGCGGCTCTGGGGCAGTTTGTCGGGAGGCAATTTTACAACGTTGCTGCATGAGGAAAATTAAAAAGCATGTGGAAACTATATAGTCTGGCATTGCCTAAATGGTAGTTTTAAGGAAGATGCATGCATTTTTATTCACAAAACTTAAAAACTGGAGACATTTGGGATTATGATATTGTTGTAAAGACACCTCTCCAAACAGGTGCATACAATGACCAGACTCCAGCTACTGATTAACTGAAAACCCTAATAACCCCCCACAAAGACAAACACTAGGATGAAATGTGATCCTCTCTATTTTTTTGTATTATGACTGGTGCTTACCCTAGATGATTCATAGGAAGGACTCAGCTGACCACTTGTTCCCCATGAAGCACCTGATCTGTCATCCATACCTAAAAGTAGGAAAAAATAATTTTTTTTTTAATGGCTTGAAATATACAGAACATTTTTTAATAGACATGCATTGCATATACACACATACTAAACATCAGAATCATGATTGTATACAGGTAACGTGCTGTATTACCTATGTAAAATGTACAGAGACCGGGTGCACAATTTTCACAACCTTGACTGCCGATAAAACGAATACTTATTTTGAATAAAGCTTAAATCTTATAAAGGTAATGAACAAAAACATAATCTGAAGAAACTTTAATAACTTTGTAACTAACTTTAATCATTTTATATCGCAAGTAAAAAAAACTAAATGTCATTTTTGTAGGCAAAATTTGATGTATCAAATATGTACAGCACAAAACATTTTGTGTTATTTTTCACAAAGGTTTATA
Source organism: Pipa carvalhoi (assembly GCA_021901965.1). Lineage (NCBI taxonomy): Eukaryota > Metazoa > Chordata > Amphibia > Anura > Pipidae > Pipa > Pipa carvalhoi. The sequence continues at coordinate 2,021 of JAKJJM010215451.1, forward strand.
ACAATATATGATGTTTCAGTTCAATACACAATGAAATAGTCTACAGATCAGATTAGCAGAAAAATACTTAATTGTTTTAAAAAGCAATACAAAGAGAGATGAAACATAGAACATGTTTGCCATCTGTTAAGTTTTTCAAATAAATGTACCTGGCCAAACTAATCAAATTTCTCTGTTATGACAGGTAGTAAAAAAAAGGTATGAATTCTGTCCTGGGCATTTTTTAATACAGTTTTCCCTGAGAAATGATTCTATTATGTTCAAATATGATTTAAACACAGAAGAACGTGAACCAGATTGGTCTGGTCTGATCTAAACTATAGGTCATAAAAATGTAAAAAGGGATGTTACTGAATTGTTAAAAATTAGGTGGAAAAATCATTAAATTACCACCAGATTACAAATGTACAGGCTACTTCTGTATCTGAACAGATTAGTAATTTGACCTAAGGATGACTGGCATACTAAGAGCAGTGTCACGTTGTGATGCACACAGGCAACTTTGGTGCCAAAATGTCAAAGAAACAAGACCCCTTGATTTCAACTGATTAAGCAATAATAAACATGCAGCCACCTGAACATTCCATTTCTCAATGAAATGAAGGAATACAGCACTATCGCTGTACAGGCTTGGGATGACATCCCTGCAAGGTCTATGGCACAGCCTCTGAACACATACATGTGAGTTCTGCAGAGACGTCAAATAAATGCAAGTTCATGATTTCAGAAGCACTAGAGTTCTTGATTTTAGTGAGAAATGAAGGACTCCAGCAGCTAAATAGCAAGCCCAATGGATTTTAAAATGGCCATTTCATTAAATACAGGTTAGCTGTCATCTGAAATGCCAAACAGCCTGAGGCCATATACCTCCTTTTCACATTAAAAGAGCAGTGATATGACATCACTCGCAAGATGCGATTTCACATTTTCTATGAATGTGTTTTTAATGCTACTGAATTCTGGCACATGGATACTAAAGGCTAGAGTGAAAGTAGCCCAAGTGCAATTTTTGTGCAACAAGACTGACATAGTATTTTTTGCTCTGAGTTGAAACAAAAGATATTCTTGCATTTTGTAGCAGCTACAAAAAAGTATTATTTAAAAAAAAAAAGGAAGTATTTAAAAGGATGATGTTATCCCTTTAAAATGTGCTCAGTTCAAAGGAAAGCACTAAATTCATGCTTATAATTATGTATTGAATTCAAGTTTATATGATATTCAAAATTGTAACACTCCATTTTCCTTTGGGGGCACCTCACAATGAACAGGCCCCCACAGGAGACTACAACTTCAGAACACAGTTTACGGTTATAAATATAATTTCTGTAACATGTACTTTAGTTGGTGGATTTTGTTTACACTGAAAGTGCAAATTTAACTGGAATTCAACTTCCTATAGGAACATACACTGTGATGTTGTAAAAGCACTGACACTCCTAAATGGTGCCAAAGTTGCATGGTTACCCAATAAGTGAAGATTATAAAATAGGAATCTATTCAAATATAATGTACTACATTTTTAACAACAAAATCTCTAATTTGCTACAGTAGCTTTGGTGACTTGTTTTTCACTTGTTGATTACAGCTTTTGCTGCAGTTGGGATAAAAGGTTTTTTGTTTTTTTTTGTTTTGTTTTGTTTGGTTTTTTTTTGTTTTTTTTAACAGAATAGAGCTGCAAACATTTTTTAAAAAATGTTATGAAAAACCAAATGCAAAATAAAAATAGTAAGTTTAAAATAAACCTACTGACTAAGATGTCTTTTATGCATGTTACCAATCAAACACATCCAATCTGACTTGGAGCATCAGTTTAAGTTGTGACATGCTGCCAAGCATTACCTTATTACTCCTCTATTCTATATTGTATGCATTCTCTATTCTTACAATAAGGCACTTAAAGGGACGCTGACAGTAAAATCTACAATCTAATCAAATGCATAAGAAAACAAAGAGAAACAGTGACCCATAGAGTTGAATGGGTCACCGGTGAGAAATCAGGTACGACTTATTATTTCTCATGGTAAACCACAAAGGGAAAAGTCGCAAAGTGTTTTGCCATGATCCCACATTCAACGCTATGGACTACTGTTTTTCCTGATTTTCAATGGTTTTACTGCTGACATAAAAATGCTTAGTGTGCCATTGGACTTAAGTTTTATTAATAACGATCTTATCCTCAAATTTTAAATTAATAATAACAGAAGATAAACCATTTTTATAAAAGTTCTCTTTTCTGATTTTGCCTTTGCACATTTGTGGCAGGCTAAATTTCCTTTCTAAAACTAAGCTTGTGTGAATTTGAGAAAATTGCTTGGGATAGTAAAATAGGCATAGGCAAAGCATCCCATTTCTCTCTAGAATTAAAGTAAATATGTAATTTCCTATGCTATTCTATTTTGCTCAAATGTATACATTGTTTTAAAGACACAGTTTTTTTTTCTGGTGATAATATTCCTTTATGTATTTTCCATCTTAAATGAAATGGAATGTTGACTTTCAGTACCTTTTCAGTTCTCCCCATGCGTTTTGATTATCACTCACTTGTTTAACTGCCTACAACAATTTGCCTCACAAAAAAAGAGGTTATCTGAAAAAAGCTGACTATTTTCAGATTTTCCTCAATGCAGTAAAGTTTGAGACAGTTTTGGGGTCCGGTGGTGAATTAAAATTTTGGTACAGTTAAGAAAATTTGAGAAATAGGAATGCACCACAGCCCTATGCATACTTGAAATTGTTATGCAACCAAGGACTGTGATTCATCGTCTGTGTAGTCTCATGATTCAGTCTTGACACATGATTTAGTCTTTTGATATACATACCAAAGAACATAAAATCGACATGCTGCATAAAAAGATAGCTAAATCCCTTAAAGGGATATTATGGCTCGGAAAAACATTTTTTAGCTTTTGCCTTAAAAATAAATGCTATGAAATAGATTAGCATTGAGAAAAACAGATTTACTTTAATTCTATGAAAAATGATAGAACCTTTTGTGCACCCTTTTGCCTGCTTCTTTACCAACACATCTTTTTATTGTGGTACAGGATACCTTGATGATAAAAAGATACAATTAAAGATCCTGCCATAAGCTAAGATACTATAAAGTCAAGGCAACAATCAGCATTTTTTCTTAGGTTTTACCATAAACTGCTACAACTGTGACATGATAAAACTCAAACCAAATGTTCAACATGGAACTTAAATGGGCCGCCATGTGCAACTAGTTTGCTTTTAGCTGTGGGCCTTTAAACCATGACAAATCTCCTACAAACATGCTTTTGTACAGTAGATGGCCATGACAAAACTCAAAGTGGTTGCATGCATTAACTCATTAAAGTCTGTTGTGTGAATTTTATTAGTTTTATCTGCATTTTGTGTCAATTTTAACAATCTGTGGAAAAACTGATAAAATACCTAGTGTAACTTAATGCAAAAGAAACCTTTTTGTTTATTAGTGCAGTCTGGAGAGATTATAGTGCTGTGTTCAAATACAAGACTTATGCAAAGACGGATGATAGCTCATTTCAGTTGCAGTTTTATGAGTGCATAACGTTGACCATTAAAAAACAGAATAGTGTTGTTTATAGATGTTCCAGGGATTAAACAGGATTCATTACTGTACTACATTAAAATAGGGCTGTCAGTGATTTAGCAGAAAAAAAACACCAGTGGGCATATTTTTGCGCAGTTCCGTGTGTGAAATGTTTTCCTACTGCAGGAAACAAAATTATTATGTGGAACTGTCCTTTGGTAGATTCTGCTGCCCAACACACAACACACAGAGTAAAAAAGGGTGAAGATTTGTTTCTCTACATCTTAGGTGGCAGGGGGACACAGACACAGTTTCAGCTCAGGAACAAGACAGAATTAAAAGAGAGAACAGAACAATGTGAATGTATTTGTGTGTAGGGGTTGCACTGTGAATGTTTATAAATTACAACATGGCATTTTTATGCAGTATATAAGGGCAACTGGGTCTTTAGAGCTGTTTCTTCTGTAGTCTACACAACACATAAAATTGTTTCACTTCCTCAGTAGAAATGTGTCCTGACAGAATTTTTTAAAGCATTTATTTAGTTTACTAAAAAAAAAAAAAAAACACAAGTGCCTGAATTAGGCTTGAAGCAATCACCCTTGTATTCATTTAAATACATTAGTCCCAAATGAATTACCTGATCTAGTATTTCTAATCTTGCTGTCACTGTTGTTACTGGTTGAAGATCAGACAAAGACATTTTAAACACACATTTAGGGTTGTGTATATTACCCATTAAAATAGCTCAAGTGAAAAACATTATTGTAACCTTTAGTTTACCCTGTATGTGCCATGCATAAAAATAAACCAAGACATGAAAAAAGGTACAAACATGATTTTGTGTGACTGAATTGCAAGGAAAATGATGTGGCAGTTGTAAGAATTTCATATCATTTAAGCAAGAAGAGTGATCTAAGTTCTATATGAATATATTTATTACGTTTTTTTTTTAAATACTTCATTTGTTTTGGATGCTATTCTCCAATTTCAGAAGCAATTTCTCCATTTCCTTAACGCAAGGTTAATTGAGTTTTAGTTTAAGTCGATAGGGATGGAAGGTGGTTGTAGGAGTTGGACCTACTATTCAAACTGAGAGCCAGGAAGGAATGGATTTAAAAGCGACAAAGAGACACAGACTAGACACAAACAGTAGGTTACCAGTGTTTATGAATGAATCAAGCTGCACCGCTAAAATAATCTTTATAGTGCTACAAACTCAAATAGGCAGATAAGGTTCAGAAAGTGCAGAAATGTTAGATAATGTTTAAAATACTGGATTCCTTAAAAAGGAACAAAAAAAAGTTTCTCTAATAATTCTTAACTATAGCTATTTCATAGAAGGATTTTCATAAAGATGCAAAAATGTGAGCCGTTTCACAATTAAATTTGCTTTCATTTTGTCTATTTTTTTAACTCTTGTAATACAATTATTATAAAAAATGAGTATCAAGATCAACTGATAGTTACATTTACAATGCATTTTTATTCCTACTATCCCATAGGAAAGTATTCCTTATGCCACGGGTCCCCAAATACTGGGCCCTGGACCACTACCTGTCAGTTAACCCCTCGGCCGCCTGATGGCGACGCGCACACACAAAGCGCATCACCGTTATGTGGCCATCAGCGCGCACTGGCTCCGCCCACCCTCCCACCAGTCCATTAAACCTTTTCTGGGTCAGGGAACCAGTCCCCGATCCAAAAATGGTTGGGAACTGCTGGTTTATGCCAGTTCAATTCAGTAGTTTTCCTCAAACACACATATAAAAATGCATCCAGTTAATATTACTGTTAAAAAGTTGCTGTTGCAGTGAATACATCTATTTTGAATACACTTTTTGTGCTTTCATACACATACACTCCTGGGATGGCTTTACAACAGCCTAGTCTAGACCTCATGGGATAAGCCCTGCTTACATTAGGAGTAGTGCCTGTACCTTTAAATAAATGAGTGGTGCCAAAGGTTCTTCTTCAAACAGAAACAGTTTATTCACAGCACACCAAACAGGAACACACTTATAACTTGATGTAGCATAGTTGCATTTCATAGAGCATAGTACATACTTGGTGCATAGTCACCCTCCATTAGCAACAAGCAGGGCTGTTCCTATCATTATTGGCGCCCCGGGTGAGTAGTAAATTTGCGACCCCCCCCCCAAGTTTGTGCTAGTGGAGGTCGTTGCCAAGGGGGTGGTGTAAGTGACGGTCGGTGCAAGCGGAGGTTGGTGCGACTCACTCACTCAGTACCTGGCCCCTTCTCTATGATGAGAAGCAGTAAAGCTCATTTCCGGAGCGGCAGTCGGTGCGAGCCCGCCCTGTCCTCCCCTAGGAACGGCCCTGAAAACAAGGAAGAGGAGCAGCTCTCACCACTTTCTGGCAAGTGCACAGGAAACCCACCACTTGGCAATACTCTGAGAAATTCTGCTTAGACTGAGACGAAACCAGCCTGAGTGCTTTTCTCCAAACCTAATGAACTGCCACCCTAAGCATTGCCACTTGAGACCCTGCTCTAGGTGCCTGACCTTCCGTCCAAGACATGGGCATCACTAAGCCAACTGCACTCCTTTTTGGGGAAGCTACCCTTCTGTAGCTAGGTCTAACTATCACCTTTGAAGTGATCTTTTCCTGGGATTTGCTTACTTAATCTGCCTTACAAGCACCTGCCACCCTTCTGGTGGAGGCTCTGGGACCAAAAACCCAATTAAAAGTTAATTTTATAAATAAGCAGTCGTAAAGGAATAATATGGATGAAAACTCCATAAAACTTCCGGTTTAGACAAGTTTGACAAGATCACCACAGGTGTTTTTTGTTTTACTCAGTAAGAATAACATAATACATAATTCACTAGTATATCACTTGAATATTTTAAAACATATGCAATCCAACAGTAAGATATTGAGGGCAATCAACATTGTCAAAAGGAAAACAATTATAAGTAGTTAAGTCAATATAAATGAGAACTAGAGTGTGCAAATTGGGCATGTATTGTTTAAAAACAAACAGAAATGGAAGCTTAAAATTCTATACAAAATCTACCAGGGGATGAAGGGGTGTTGGGGGTAGAAGACTGAAGCCTCTCCAGGATCACGTTACTGTCTTCTGCTCACCCATTTGCTACACACTGCAAAATGCCAGGTGGAGAAAGCATTGTAATAAATGCTAACCTGTTCTTGTTGGAAGTTCATTATCATCATGTATCAACCAGTATTTAAGATCATTTACATGAATCACAACAAGTTTATCATATCAGTGAAACAAGAGATTGTAAATAATGTGTTAATTTTTTTTAACTGTCTACTCAAACAGGTTCCCATTTTAGCAACTACATCTACTGAAAACCCTATTATTGTTATATACATATACTTATGAATAATTATAAATATAAATTGCAAAAAGTTAGGAAAGTCTATTTCTGAAATGAAATACAACTTCACATGGGTTATTTACTCTGTATTAGAATATAAACAAGTATACTTTTAAATGATATAGTGGATTGTCTGCGGGTAGTAAAAAACACTTTTTTAAAATTATAACAAACAGAGTGCATAGACTGCTTTCCCTGAAGGTGCATATTCATGCTGTGCACTTCTCACAGGAGAAACTACTACCTCTGTCCTCACTGATCCCATTCAATCTCTCTCTCTAAACAATTATTTTTAATCAGCCAACTATCCAAATATTGCATAGCGTCAAATACACTGTAAAGCAACAATCTGCTCAAGTATTCCTTAGTGGACATTTACCCATTTTAATAGCAGAATGTTTTATCATCACTTAGGGCCACATTCCGAAAAGTCCGAATCTCACCTCTCAAATTCAGTTTTGCGAGTATTTGAGGCATGGTGCGGAAATTGCCGTGGGCACACTTCAATATGCGCTTGAAGAACAGGCGAGCAGAGTTTTGTCTGCCGCTGTTTGCCTGTTTTTCAAGCATATTGAAGCACGTCCACAACAATTTCAGCACCGCGCCTCAAATACTCGCAAAAATTAATTTGATTGGCGAGATTCGGACTTTCCGGAATGTGGCCTTTAGTGTCCAATCACATTGCAGATAAAGTGCCTAAATGCTGCTCAGTCTTATTAAAGGAGAATTAAAGCCCAAAAGTGTTTAGGCTAGACATGGTCAAACTTATGTTACACAATTACAAAGTGTATAAAGTAGTCTAGCTCCTCAGGAAACTTCAAAGGCATCATTGTTTACTATTGTTTGGCTGGTGTACTTAAAAGCAGATACAATAAGCCATAGACATAGAATATGTAGCCCTGGTGTAATTTTAAGATATTAGATTAATATTAAAATATACCAAACCTACTAAATTATCCTCTATTCCTTACTTTACCTTTAGCAGGCTCTGCCTTTCTCTTCCGCCCAGAGATACAGGCAGCCAATTAGGGCTCTGCGGGTTTTCAATATAGCAGGATGTAAATTGTTACACTGTGTCTCATTACCAGGAGAGCTGCAGGGAGCAGCTCTCGTCTCCACCAGGCAGGTGGATGACCCGAATGAGGCCTAGTTCAGTTAGACCTAACTGTGTAGCTCACTTACTAGTGAGAGTGGACAGGCTAAGGCCTATCTATCTATGGGAAGACCAAGACCCCACCAGGAGCTTAGTGGCCTAGGGGGCCTAGTGCAACTCTATTTCAAATGAGTGCATAACTTAGGGTTCTATTAGGCTTACGGACCCAGGGAAAGCCCCTCTCGGAGAAGGAATGTCCTGCATGTTTTCCAGTTGATGTCTGAGCCCTCTACCAACCTCCTAGGGACCACTTGCAGAAACTCATCTTTGGATATATATATGTATATCTGGTGGTAACTATAATATGATCCTATTTATCATCACTGTAACTTATGCCTGCTGAACTTCTGCATAACATGGTTGAACTGTAACTGTCTACCTCACCACCTACCTCTTCATATATTCTTGTTCTAATAAATATATGTTTCATGCTTTTAAGTAAGACCCACTGGTGCCCTCTTTTCTTATATTAACTATAATGGAAGAATTGTCGCGGTCGCGACTTTATAATGGGACTTCACTATCAGTGAATTCGGCACGGAAATTCGCCTTTTCTGGATTGACCCCCTAAATCTATACTGTTTCAGTTATATTACTGTCGCCTACTCCAAATTTAAGCAGGGTCAATGTCCCTGAGGTGTCTCTTTTAGCCAGGGTATATTATTCATATATATGTGCAGATGCATGTGTATTTGTGAGATGTAGCTGTCTTAACGGTTCTTAGTACATACCGTTACAATAGTGTTACAAATACATTATTTCTAGCCTATTTTTTTTTGTTGCCCTTTAACTGCAGTTTATTTGTTGCTCAGTGCCAGTTAAGTTCATCCAATTCTGTCTTATTAAAATTGCAAATGGAAAAATATCATGTATCCTGAATAGTGAATTTAAATTCTATAGGATATCAGTTGTTTTCTTTATCCCACTGCCCACTTTTAGCTTTGGGCCCCGGAAAATATGATGGCCGGGGCCCATAGTGCTGGGCGGGGGTGGGGGCGGCATCAGGTCCGCTAGCAACCCCCCCCCCCCCCCCCCCCCCC